>JANJGN010000208.1:600000-909735 GCA_026770705.1 Isurus oxyrinchus
TCAACAACAACCTCAACATTGAAAAACACCAACAAACTCAACAACAACCTCAACCTTGAAAAATAACAACAATCTCAACATTGAAAAACACCAACAAATTCAACAACAACCTCAACATTGAACAACACCAACAAATTCAACAACAAACTCAAGATTGAAAAACACCCGCAAATTCAACAACCTCAACATTGAAAAACAACAACAACCTCATCATTGAAAAACACCAACAAATTCAACAACAACCTCAACATTGAAAAACACCAACAACCTCAACATTGAAAAACACCAACAAATTCAACAACAACCTCAACATTGAAAAACAACAACAACCTCAACATTGAAAAACACCAACATATTCAACAACAACCTCAACATTGAAAAACAACAACAAACTCAACATTGAAAAACACCAACAAATTCAACAACAACCTCAACATTGAAAAACAACAACAACCTCAACATTGAAAAACACCAACAAATTCAACAACAACTTCAACATTGAAAAACACCAACAAATTCAACAACAACCTCAACATTGAAAAACAACAACAACCTCAACATTGAAAAACACACAAAAATTCAACAACTACCCAAACACTGAAAAACAACAACAACCTCAACATTAAAAAACACCAACAAATTCAACAACAACCTCAACATTGAAAAACACCAACAAATTCAACAACAACCTCAGCATTGAAAAAGAACAACAACCTCAACATTGAAAAACACCAACAAATTCAACAACAACATCAACATTGAAAAACAACAACAACCTCAACATTGAAAAAAGCAACAAATTCAACAAAAACTTCAACATTGAAAAACACCAACAAATTCAACAACAACCTCGAAATTGAAAAACACCAACAAATTCAACAACAACTTCAACATTGAAAAACACCAACAAATTCAACTACAACCTCGACATTGAAAAACACCATCAAATTCAACAACAACCTCAACATTGAAAAACACCAACAACCTCAAAATTGAAAAAACAACAAATTCAACAACAACCCTAACATTTAAAAACAACAACAACCTCAACACTGAAAAACACCAACAAATTCAACAACAACCTCAACATTGAAAAACACCAACAAATTCAACAACAACCTCAGCATTGAAAAACACCAACAAACTCAACAACAACCTCAACATTGAAAAACAACAACAACCTCAACATTGAAAAACACCAACAAATTCAACAACAAACTCAAGATTGAAAAACACCAACAAATTCAACAACCTCAACATTGAAAAACAACAACAACCTCAACATTGAAAAACACCAACAAATTCAACAAAAACTTCAACATTGAAAAACACCAACAAATTCAACAGCAACCTCGAAATTGAAAAACACCAACAAATTCAACAACAAACTCAACATTGAAAAACACCAACAAATTCAACAACAACCTCGACATTGAAAAACACCATCAAATTCAACAACAACCTCAACATTGAAAAACACCAACAACCTCAAAATTGAAAAAACACCAACAAATTCAACAACAAACTCAACATTGAAAAACACCAACAAATTCAACAACAACCTCAACATTGAAAAACAACAACAACCTCAACATTGAAAAACACCAACAAATTCAACAACAACCTCAACATTGAAAAGCAGCAACAAATTCAACAACAACCTCAACATTGAAAAACAAAAACAACCTCAACTTTGAAAAACACTAACAAATTCAACAACAACCTCAACATTGAAAAACAACAACAATCTCAACATTGAAATACACCAACAAATTCAACAACAACCTCAACATTAAAAAACAACAACAAACTCAACATTGAAAAACACCAACAAATTCAACAACAACCTCAATATTGAAAAACAACAACAACCTCAACATTGAAAAACACCAACAAATTCAACAACAACCTCAACATTGAAAAAAACCAACAAATTCAACAACAACCTCAACATTGAAAACCAACAACAACCTAAACATTGAAAAACACCAGCAAATTCAACAACAACCTCAACATTGAAAAACAACAACAACCTCAACATTGAAAAACACCAACAAATTCAACAATAACCTCAACATTGAAAAACACCAACAAATTCAACAACAACCTCAGCATTGAAAAACAACAACAACCTCAACATTGAAAAACATCAACAAATTCAACAACAACCTCAACATTGAAAAACACCAACAAAATCAACAACAACCTCAACATTGAAAAACAACAACAACCTCAACATTGAAAAACACCAACAAATTCAACAACAACCTCAACATTGAAAAACACCAACAAATTCAACAACATCCTCAACATTGAAAAACACCAACAAATTCAACAACAACCTCAGCATTGAAAAACACCAACAAACTCAACAACAACCTCAACATTGAAAAACAACAACAACCTCAACATTGAATAACACCAACAAATTCAACAACAAACTCAAGATTGAAAAACACCAACAAATTCAACAACCTCAACATTGAAAAACAACAACAACCTCAACATTGAAAAACACCAACAAATTCAACAAAAACTTCAACATTGAAAAACACCAACAAATTCAACAGCAACCTCGAAATTGAAAAACACCAACAAATTCAACAACAAACTCAACATTGAAAAACACCAACAAATTCAACAACAACCTCGACATTGAAAAACACCATCAAATTCAACAACAACCTCAACATTGAAAAACACCAACAACCTCAAAATTGAAAAAACACCAACAAATTCAACAACAAACTCAACATTGAAAAACACCAACAAATTCAACAACAACCTCAACATTGAATAACAACAACAACCTCAACATTGAAAAACACCAACAAATTCAACAACAACCTCAACATTGAAAAGCAGCAACAAATTCAACAACAACCTCAACATTGAAAAACAAAAACAACCTCAACTTTGAAAAACACTAACAAATTCAACAACAACCTCAACATTGAAAAACAACAACAATCTCAACATTGAAATACACCAACAAATTCAACAACATCCTCAACATTAAAAAACAACAACAAACTCAACATTGAAAAACACCAACAAATTCAACAACAACCTCAATATTGAAAAACAACAACAACCTCAACATTGAAAAACACCAACAAATTCAACAACAACCTCAACATTGAAAAAAACCAACAAATTCAACAACAACCTCAACACTGAAAACCAACAACAACCTAAACATTGAAAAACACCAGCAAATTCAACAACAACCTCAACATTGAAAAACAACAACAACCTCAACATTGAAAAACACCAACAAATTCAACAATAACCTCAACATTGAAAAACACCAACAAATTCAACAACAACCTCAGCATTGAAAAACAACAACAACCTCAACATTGAAAAACACCAACAAATTCAACAACAACCTCAACATTGAAAAACACCAACAAAATCAACAACAACCTCAACATTGAAAAACAACAACAACCTCAACATTGAAAAACACCAACAAATTCAACAACAACCTCAACATTGAAAAACACCAACAAATTCAACAACAACCTCAACATTGAAAAACACCAACAAACTCAACATTGAAAAACACCAACAAATTCAACAACAACCTCAACATTGAAAAACAACAACAACCTCAACATTGAAAAACACCAACAAATTCAACAACAACTTCAACATTGAAAAACACGAACAAATTCAACAACAACCTCAACATTGAAAACCAACAACAACCTCAATATTGAAAAACACCAACAAATTCAACAACTACCCAAACATTGAAAAACAACAACAACCTCAACATTGAAAAGCACCAACAAATTCAACAACAACCTCAACATTGAAAAACACCAACAAATTCCACAACAACCTCAGCATTGAAAAACAACAACAACCTCAACATTGAAAAACACCAACAAATTCAACAACAACCTCAACATTGAAAAACAACAACAAGCTCAACATTGAAAAACACCAACAAATTCAACAAAAACTTCAACATTGAAAAACACCAACAGATTCAACAACAACCTCGAAATTGAAAAACACCAACAAATTCAACAACAAACTCAACATTGAAAAACACCATCAAATTCAACAACAACCTCAACATTGAAAAACACCAACAACCTCAAAATTGAAAAAACACCAACAAATTCAACAACAACCTCAACATTTAAAAACAACAACAACCTCAACATTGAAAAACACCAACAAATTCAACAACAATCTCAACATTGAAAAACACCAACAAATTCAACAACAACCTCAACATTGAAAAACAACAACAACCTCAACATTGAAAAACACCAACAAATTCAACAACAACTTCAACATTGAAAAACACGAACAAATTCAACAACAACCTCAACATTGAAAAACAACAACAACCTCAATATTGAAAAACACCAACAAATTCAACAACTACCCAAACATTGAAAAACAACAACAACCTCAACATTGAAAAGCACCAACAAATTCAACAACAACCTCAACATTGAAAAACACCAACAAATTCCACAACAACCTCAGCATTGAAAAACAACAACAACCTCAACATTGAAAAACACCAACAAATTCAACAACAACCTCAACATTGAAAAACAACAACAACCTCAACATTGAAAAACACCAACAAATTCAACAAAAACTTCAACATTGAAAAACACCAACAGATTCAACAACAACCTCGAAATTGAAAAACACCAACAAATTCAACAACAAACTCAACATTGAAAAACACCATCAATTTCAACAACAACCTCAACATTGAAAAACACCAACAACCTCAAAATTGAAAAAACACCAACAAATTCAACAACAACCTCAACATTTAAAAACAACAACAACCTCAACATTGAAAAACACCAACAAATTCAACAACAATCTCAACATTGAAAAACACCAACAAATTCACCAACAACCTCAACATTGAAAAACACCAACAAACTCAACAACAACCTCAACATTGAAAAACAACAACAACCTCAACATTGAAAAACACCAACAGATTCAACAACAACCTCAACATTGAAAAACACCAACAAATTCAACAACAAACTCAAGATTGAAAAACACCAACAAATTCAACAACCTCAACATTGAAAAACAACAACAACCTCAACATTGAAAAACACCAACAAATTCAACAACAACCTCAACATTGAAAAACACCAACAAATTCAACAACAACCTCAACATTGAAAAACAACAACAACCTCAACATTGAAAAACACCAACAAATTCAACAACAACCTCAACATTGAAAAACAACACCAACCTCAACATTGAAAAACACCAACAAATTCAACAACAACCTCAACATTGAAAAACAACAACAAACTCAACATTGAAAAACACCAACAAATTCAACAACAACCTCAACATTGAAAAACAACAACAACCTCAACATTGAAAAACACCAACAAATTCAACAACAACCTCAACATTGAAAAACACCAACAAATTCAGCAACAACCTCAACATTGAAAAACACCGACAACCTCAACATTGAAAAACACCAACAAATTCAACAACAACCTCAAAATTGAAAAACAACAACAACCTCAACATTGAAAAACAACAACAAATTCAACAACAACCTCAACTTTGAAAAACAACAACAAACTCAACATTGAAAAACACCAACAAATTCAACAACTACCTCTACATTGAAAAACAACAACAACCTCAACATTGAAAAACACCAACAAATTGAACAACAACCTCAACATTGAAAAACACCAACAAATTCAACAACAACCTCAACATTGAAAAATAAAAACAACCTAAATATTGAAAAACACCAACAAATTCAACAACAACCTCAACATTGAAAAACAACAACAACCTGAACATTGAAAAACACCAACAAATTCAACAACAACCTCAACATTGAAAAATTCCAACAAATTCAACAACAACCTCAGCATTGAAAAACAACAACAACCTCAACATTGAAAAACACCAACAAATTCAACAACAACCTCAAGATTGAAAAACAACAACAACCTCAACATTGAAAAACACCAACAAATTCAACAACAACTTCAACATTGAAAAACACCAACAAATTCAACAACAACCTCGAAATTGAAAAACAGCAACAAATACAACAACAACCTCAACATTGAAAAACAACAACAACCTCAACATTGAAAAACACCAACAAATTCAACAACAACCTCAACATTGAAAAACAACAACAACCTCAACATTGCAAAACACCAGCAAATTCAACAACAACCTCAACATTTAAAAACACCAACAAATTCAACAACAACCTCAACATTGAAAGACAACAACAGTCTCAACATTGAAAAACACCAACAAATTCAACAACAACCTCAAAATTGAAAAACAACAACAACCTCAACATTGAAAAACACCAACAAATTCAACAACAACCTCGACATTGAAAAACACCCTCAAATTCAAAATCAACCTCAACATTGAACAACACCAACAACCTCAAAATTGAAAAAACACCAACAAATTCAACAACAACCTCAACATTTAAAAACAACAACAACCTCAACATTGAAAAACACCAACAAATTCAACAACAACCACAACATTGAAAAACACCAACAAATTCAACAACAACCTCAACATTGAAAAACACCAACAAACTCAACAACAACCTCAACCTTGAAAAATAACAACAATCTCAACATTGAAAAACACCAACAAATTCAACAACAACCTCAACATTGAAAAACACCAACAAATTCAACAACAAACTCAAGATTGAAAAACACCCGCAAATTCAACAACCTCAACATTGAAAAACAACAACAACCTCATCATTGAAAAACACCAACAAATTCAACAACAACCTCAACATTGAAAAACACCAACAAACTCAACATTGAAAAACACCAACAAATTCAACAACAACCTCAACATTGAAAAACAACAACAACCTCAACATTGAAAAACACCAACAAATTCAACAACAACTTCAACATTGAAAAACACGAACAAATTCAACAACAACCTCAACATTGAAAAACAACAACAACCTCAATATTGAAAAACACCAACAAATTCAACAACTACCCAAACATTGAAAAACAACAACAACCTCAACATTGAAAAGCACCAACAAATTCAACAACAACCTCAACATTGAAAAACACCAACAAATTCCACAACAACCTCAGCATTGAAAAACAACAACAACCTCAACATTGAAAAACACCAACAAATTCAACAACATCCTCAACATTGAAAAACAACAACAACCTCAACATTGAAAAACACCAACAAATTCAACAAAAACTTCAACATTGAAAAACACCAACAGATTCAACAACAACCTCGAAATTGAAAAACACCAACAAATTCAACAACAAACTCAACATTGAAAAACACCATCAAATTCAACAACAACCTCAACATTGAAAAACACCAACAACCTCAAAATTGAAAAAACACCAACAAATTCAACAACAACCTCAACATTTAAAAACAACAACAACCTCAACATTGAAAAACACCAACAAATTCAACAACAATCTCAACATTGAAAAACACCAACAAATTCAACAACAACCTCAACATTGAAAAACAACAACAACCTCAACATTGAAAAACACCAACAAATTCAACAACAACTTCAACATTGAAAAACACGAACAAATTCAACAACAACCTCAACATTGAAAAACAACAACAACCTCAATATTGAAAAACACCAACAAATTCAACAACTACCCAAACATTGAAAAACAACAACAACATCAACATTGAAAAGCACCAACAAATTCAACAACAACCTCAACATTGAAAAACACCAACAAATTCCACAACAACCTCAGCATTGAAAAACAACAACAACCTCAACATTGAAAAACACCAACAAATTCAACAACAACCTCAACATTGAAAAACAACAACAACCTCAACATTGAAAAACACCAACAAATTCAACAAAAACTTCAACATTGAAAAACACCAACAGATTCAACAACAACCTCGAAATTGAAAAACACCAACAAATTCAACAACAAACTCAACATTGAAAAACACCATCAATTTCAACAACAACCTCAACATTGAAAAACACCAACAACCTCAAAATTGAAAAAACACCAACAAATTCAACAACAACCTCAACATTTAAAAACAACAACAACCTCAACATTGAAAAACACCAACAAATTCAACAACAATCTCAACATTGAAAAACACCAACAAATTCACCAACAACCTCAACATTGAAAAACACCAACAAACTCAACAACAACCTCAACATTGAAAAACAACAACAACCTCAACATTGAAAAACACCAACAGATTCAACAACAACCTCAACATTGAAAAACACCAACAAATTCAACAACAAACTCAAGATTGAAAAACACCAACAAATTCAACAACCTCAACATTGAAAAACAACAACAACCTCAACATTGAAAAACACCAACAAATTCAACAACAACCTCAACATTGAAAAACACCAACAAATTCAACAACAACCTCAACATTGAAAAACAACAACAACCTCAACATTGAAAAACACCAACAAATTCAACAACAACCTCAACATTGAAAAACAACACCAACCTCAACATTGAAAAACACCAACAAATTCAACAACAACCTCAACATTGAAAAACAACAACAAACTCAACATTGAAAAACACCAACAAATTCAACAACAACCTCAACATTGAAAAACAACAACAACCTCAACATTGAAAAACACCAACAAATTCAACAACAACCTCAACATTGAAAAACACCAACAAATTCAACAACAACCTCAACATTGAAAAACATCGACAACCTCAACATTGAAAAACACCAACAAATTCAACAACAACCTCAAAATTGAAAAACAACAACAACCTCAACATTGAAAAACAACAACAAATTCAACAACAACCTCAACTTTGAAAAACAACAACAAACTCAACATTGAAAAACACCAACAAATTCAACAACTACCTCAACATTGAAAAACAACAACAACCTCAACATTGAAAAACACCAACAAATTGAACAACAACTTCAACATTGAAAAACACGAACAAATTCAACAACAACCTCAACATTGAAAAACAACAACAACCTCAATATTGAAAAACACCAACAAATTCAACAACTACCCAAACATTGAAAAACAACAAGAACCTCAACATTGAAAAGCACCAACAAATTCAACAACAACCTCAACATTGAAAAACACCAACAAATTCCACAACAACCTCAGCATTGAAAAACAACAACAACCTCAACATTGAAAAACACCAACAAATTCAACAACAACCTCAACATTGAAAAACAACAACAACCTCAACATTGAAAAACACCAACAAATTCAACAAAAACTTCAACATTGAAAAACACCAACAGATTCAACAGCAACCTCGAAATTGAAAAACACCAACAAATTCAACAACAAACTCAACATTGAAAAACACCATCAAATTCAACAACAACCTCAACATTGAAAAACACCAACAACCTCAAAATTGAAAAAACACCAACAAATTCAACAACAACCTCAACATTTAAAAACAACAACAACCTCAACATTGAAAAACACCAACAAATTCAACAACAAACTCAACATTGAAAAACACCAACAAATTCAACAACAACCTCAACATTGAAAAACAACAACAACCTCAACATTGAAAAACACCAACAAATTCAACAACAACTTCAACATTGAAAAACACGAACAAATTCAACAACAACCTCAACATTGAAAAACAACAACAACCTCAATATTGAAAAACACCAACAAATTCAACAACTACCCAAACATTGAAAAACAACAACAACCTCAACATTGAAAAGCACCAACAAATTCAACAACAACCTCAACATTGAAAAACACCAACAAATTCCACAACAACCTCAGCATTGAAAAACAACAACAACCTCAACATTGAAAAACACCAACAAATTCAACAACAACCTCAACATTGAAAAACAACAACAACCTCAACATTGAAAAACACCAACAAATTCAACAAAAACTTCAACATTGAAAAACACCAACAGATTCAACAACAACCTCGAAATTGAAAAACACCAACAAATTCAACAACAAACTCAACATTGAAAAACACCATCAATTTCAACAACAACCTCAACATTGAAAAACACCAACAAATTCAACAAAAATCTCAACATTGAAAAACACCAACAAATTCACCAACAACCTCAACATTGAAAAACACCAACAAACTCAACAACAACCTCAACATTGAAAAACAACAACAACCTCAACATTGAAAAACACCAACAGATTCAACAACAACCTCAACATTGAAAAACACCAACAAATTCAACAACAAACTCAAGATTGAAAAACACCAACAAATTCAACAACCTCAACATTGAAAAACAACAACAACCTCAACATTGAAAAACACCAACAAATTCAACAACAACGTCAACATTGAAAAACACCAACAAATTCAACAACAACCTCAACATTGAAAAACAACAACAACCTCAACATTGAAAAACACCAACAAATTCAACAACAACCTCAACATTGAAAAACAACACCAACCTCAACATTGAAAAACACCAACAAATTCAACAACAACCTCAACATTGAAAAACAACAACAAACTCAACATTGAAAAACACCAACAAATTCAACAACAACCTCAACATTGAAAAACAACAACAACCTCAACATTGAAAAACACCAACAAATTCAACAACAACCTCAACATTGAAAAACACCAACAAATTCAACAACAACCTCAACATTGAAAAACACCGACAACCTCAACATTGAAAAACACCAACAAATTCAACAACAACCTCAAAATTGAAAAACAACAACAACCTCAACATTGAAAAACAACAACAAATTCAACAACAACCTCAACTTTGAAAAACAACAACAAACTCAACATTGAAAAACACCAACAAATTCAACAACTACCTCAAAATTGAAAAACAACAACAACCTCAACATTGAAAAACACCAACAAATTGAACAACAACCTCAGCATTGAAAAACACCAACAAATTCAACAACAACCTCAACATTGAAAAATAACAACAACCTAAATATTGAAAAACACCAACAGATTCAACAACAACCTCAACATTGAAAAACAACAACAACCTGAACATTGAAAAACACCAACAAATTCAAGAACAACCTCAACATTGAAAAATTCCAACAAATTCAACAACAACCTCAGCATTGAAAAACAACAACAACCTCAACATTGAAAAACACCAACAAATTCAACAACAACCTCAAGATTGAAAAACAACAACAACCTCAACATTGAAAAACACCAACAAATTCAACAACAACTTCAACATTGAAAAACAACAACAAATTCAACAACAACCTCGAAATTGAAAAACAGCAACAAATACAACAACAACCTCAACATTGAAAAACAACAACAACCTCAACATTGAAAAACACCAACAAATTCAACAACAACCTCAACATTGAAAAACAACAACAACCTCAACATTGCAAAACACCAGCAAATTCAACAACAACCTCAACATTTAAAAACACCAACAAATTCAACAACAACCTCAACATTGAAAAACAACAACAGTCTCAACATTGAAAAACACCAACAAATTCAACAACAACCTCAAAATTGAAAAACAACAACAACCTCAACATTGAAAAACACCAACAAATTCAACAACAACCTCGACATTGAAAAACACCCTCAAATTCAAAATCAACCTCAACATTGAACAACACCAACAACCTCAAAATTGAAAAAACACCAACAAATTCAACAACAACCTCAACATTTAAAAACAACAACAACCTCAACATTGAAAAACACCAACAAATTCAACAACAACCACAACATTGAAAAACACCAACAAATTCAACAACAACCTCAACATTGAAAAACACCAACAAACTCAACAACAACCTCAACCTTGAAAAATAACAACAATCTCAACATTGAAAAACACCATCAAATTCAACAACAACCTCAACATTGAAAAACACCAACAACCTCAAAATTGAAAAAACACCAACAAATTCAACAACAACCTCAACATTTAAAAACAACAACAACCTCAACATTGAAAAACACCAACAAATTCAACAACAATCTCAACATTGAAAAACACCAACAAATTCAACAACAACCTCAACATTGAAAAACAACAACAACCTCAACATTGAAAAACACCAACAAATTCAACAACAACTTCAACATTGAAAAACACGAACAAATTCAACAACAACCTCAACATTGAAAAACAACAACAACCTCAATATTGAAAAACACCAACAAATTCAACAACTACCCAAACATTGAAAAACAACAACAACATCAACATTGAAAAGCACCAACAAATTCAACAACAACCTCAACATTGAAAAACACCAACAAATTCCACAACAACCTCAGCATTGAAAAACAACAACAACCTCAACATTGAAAAACACCAACAAATTCAACAACAACCTCAACATTGAAAAACAACAACAACCTCAACATTGAAAAACACCAACAAATTCAACAAAAACTTCAACATTGAAAAACACCAACAGATTCAACAACAACCTCGAAATTGAAAAACACCAACAAATTCAACAACAAACTCAACATTGAAAAACACCATCAATTTCAACAACAACCTCAACATTGAAAAACACCAACAACCTCAAAATTGAAAAAACACCAACAAATTCAACAACAACCTCAACATTTAAAAACAACAACAACCTCAACATTGAAAAACACCAACAAATTCAACAACAATCTCAACATTGAAAAACACCAACAAATTCACCAACAACCTCAACATTGAAAAACACCAACAAACTCAACAACAACCTCAACATTGAAAAACAACAACAACCTCAACATTGAAAAACACCAACAGATTCAACAACAACCTCAACATTGAAAAACACCAACAAATTCAACAACAAACTCAAGATTGAAAAACACCAACAAATTCAACAACCTCAACATTGAAAAACAACAACAACCTCAACATTGAAAAACACCAACAAATTCAACAACAACCTCAACATTGAAAAACACCAACAAATTCAACAACAACCTCAACATTGAAAAACAACAACAACCTCAACATTGAAAAACACCAACAAATTCAACAACAACCTCAACATTGAAAAACAACACCAACCTCAACATTGAAAAACACCAACAAATTCAACAACAACCTCAACATTGAAAAACAACAACAAACTCAACATTGAAAAACACCAACAAATTCAACAACAACCTCAACATTGAAAAACAACAACAACCTCAACATTGAAAAACACCAACAAATTCAACAACAACCTCAACATTGAAAAACACCAACAAATTCAACAACAACCTCAACATTGAAAAACATCGACAACCTCAACATTGAAAAACACCAACAAATTCAACAACAACCTCAAAATTGAAAAACAACAACAACCTCAACATTGAAAAACAACAACAAATTCAACAACAACCTCAACTTTGAAAAACAACAACAAACTCAACATTGAAAAACACCAACAAATTCAACAACTACCTCAACATTGAAAAACAACAACAACCTCAACATTGAAAAACACCAACAAATTGAACAACAACTTCAACATTGAAAAACACGAACAAATTCAACAACAACCTCAACATTGAAAAACAACAACAACCTCAATATTGAAAAACACCAACAAATTCAACAACTACCCAAACATTGAAAAACAACAAGAACCTCAACATTGAAAAGCACCAACAAATTCAACAACAACCTCAACATTGAAAAACACCAACAAATTCCACAACAACCTCAGCATTGAAAAACAACAACAACCTCAACATTGAAAAACACCAACAAATTCAACAACAACCTCAACATTGAAAAACAACAACAACCTCAACATTGAAAAACACCAACAAATTCAACAAAAACTTCAACATTGAAAAACACCAACAGATTCAACAGCAACCTCGAAATTGAAAAACACCAACAAATTCAACAACAAACTCAACATTGAAAAACACCATCAAATTCAACAACAACCTCAACATTGAAAAACACCAACAACCTCAAAATTGAAAAAACACCAACAAATTCAACAACAACCTCAACATTTAAAAACAACAACAACCTCAACATTGAAAAACACCAACAAATTCAACAACAAACTCAACATTGAAAAACACCAACAAATTCAACAACAACCTCAACATTGAAAAACAACAACAACCTCAACATTGAAAAACACCAACAAATTCAACAACAACTTCAACATTGAAAAACACGAACAAATTCAACAACAACCTCAACATTGAAAAACAACAACAACCTCAATATTGAAAAACACCAACAAATTCAACAACTACCCAAACATTGAAAAACAACAACAACCTCAACATTGAAAAGCACCAACAAATTCAACAACAACCTCAACATTGAAAAACACCAACAAATTCCACAACAACCTCAGCATTGAAAAACAACAACAACCTCAACATTGAAAAACACCAACAAATTCAACAACAACCTCAACATTGAAAAACAACAACAACCTCAACATTGAAAAACACCAACAAATTCAACAAAAACTTCAACATTGAAAAACACCAACAGATTCAACAACAACCTCGAAATTGAAAAACACCAACAAATTCAACAACAAACTCAACATTGAAAAACACCATCAATTTCAACAACAACCTCAACATTGAAAAACACCAACAAATTCAACAAAAATCTCAACATTGAAAAACACCAACAAATTCACCAACAACCTCAACATTGAAAAACACCAACAAACTCAACAACAACCTCAACATTGAAAAACAACAACAACCTCAACATTGAAAAACACCAACAGATTCAACAACAACCTCAACATTGAAAAACACCAACAAATTCAACAACAAACTCAAGATTGAAAAACACCAACAAATTCAACAACCTCAACATTGAAAAACAACAACAACCTCAACATTGAAAAACACCAACAAATTCAACAACAACGTCAACATTGAAAAACACCAACAAATTCAACAACAACCTCAACATTGAAAAACAACAACAACCTCAACATTGAAAAACACCAACAAATTCAACAACAACCTCAACATTGAAAAACAACACCAACCTCAACATTGAAAAACACCAACAAATTCAACAACAACCTCAACATTGAAAAACAACAACAAACTCAACATTGAAAAACACCAACAAATTCAACAACAACCTCAACATTGAAAAACAACAACAACCTCAACATTGAAAAACACCAACAAATTCAACAACAACCTCAACATTGAAAAACACCAACAAATTCAACAACAACCTCAACATTGAAAAACACCGACAACCTCAACATTGAAAAACACCAACAAATTCAACAACAACCTCAAAATTGAAAAACAACAACAACCTCAACATTGAAAAACAACAACAAATTCAACAACAACCTCAACTTTGAAAAACAACAACAAACTCAACATTGAAAAACACCAACAAATTCAACAACTACCTCAAAATTGAAAAACAACAACAACCTCAACATTGAAAAACACCAACAAATTGAACAACAACCTCAGCATTGAAAAACACCAACAAATTCAACAACAACCTCAACATTGAAAAATAACAACAACCTAAATATTGAAAAACACCAACAGATTCAACAACAACCTCAACATTGAAAAACAACAACAACCTGAACATTGAAAAACACCAACAAATTCAAGAACAACCTCAACATTGAAAAATTCCAACAAATTCAACAACAACCTCAGCATTGAAAAACAACAACAACCTCAACATTGAAAAACACCAACAAATTCAACAACAACCTCAAGATTGAAAAACAACAACAACCTCAACATTGAAAAACACCAACAAATTCAACAACAACTTCAACATTGAAAAACAACAACAAATTGAACAACAACCTCGAAATTGAAAAACAGCAACAAATACAACAACAACCTCAACATTGAAAAACAACAACAACCTCAACATTGAAAAACACCAACAAATTCAACAACAACCTCAACATTGAAAAACAACAACAACCTCAACATTGCAAAACACCAGCAAATTCAACAACAACCTCAACATTTAAAAACACCAACAAATTCAACAACAACCTCAACATTGAAAAACAACAACAGTCTCAACATTGAAAAACACCAACAAATTCAACAACAACCTCAAAATTGAAAAACAACAACAACCTCAACATTGAAAAACACCAACAAATTCAACAACAACCTCGACATTGAAAAACACCCTCAAATTCAAAATCAACCTCAACATTGAACAACACCAACAACCTCAAAATTGAAAAAACACCAACAAATTCAACAACAACCTCAACATTTAAAAACAACAACAACCTCAACATTGAAAAACACCAACAAATTCAACAACAACCACAACATTGAAAAACACCAACAAATTCAACAACAACCTCAACATTGAAAAACACCAACAAACTCAACAACAACCTCAACCTTGAAAAATAACAACAATCTCAACATTGAAAAACACCAACAAATTCAACAACAACCTGAACATTGAAAAACACCAACAAATTCAACAACAAACTCAAGATTGAAAAACACCCGCAAATTCAACAACCTCAACATTGAAGAACAACAACAACCTCATCATTGAAAAACACCAACAAATTCAACAACAACCTCAACATTGAAAAACACCAACAACCTCAACATTGAAAAACACCAACAAATTCAACAACAACCTCAACATTGAAAAACAACAACAACCTCAACATTGAAAAACACCAACATATTCAACAACAACCTCAACATTGAAAAACAACAACAAACTCAACATTGAAAAACACCAACAAATTCAACAACAACCTCAACATTGAAAAACAACAACAACCTCAACATTGAAAAACACCAACAAATTCAACAACAACTTCAAAATTGAAAAACACCAACAAATTCAACAACAACCTCAGCATTGAAAAAGAACAACAACCTCAACATTGAAAAACACCAACAAATTCAACAACAACATCAACATTGAAAAACAACAACAACCTCAACATTGAAAAAAGCAACAAATTCAACAAAAACTTCAACATTGAAAAACACCAACAAATTCAACAACAACCTCGAAATTGAAAAACACCAACAAATTCAACAACAACTTAAACATTGAAAAACACCAACAAATTCAACAACAACCTCGACATTGAAAAACACCATCAAATTCAACAACAACCTCAACATTGAAAAACACCAACAACCTCAAAATTGAAAAAACAACAACAAATTCAACAACAACCCTAACATTTAAAAACAACAACAACCTCAACACTGAAAAACACCAACAAATTCAACAACAACCTCAACATTGAAAAACAACACCAACCTCAACATTGAAAAACACCAACAAATTCAACAACAACCTCAACATTGAAAAACAACAACAAACTCAACATTGAAAAACACCAACAAATTCAACAACAACCTCAACATTGAAAAACAACAACAACCTCAACATTGAAAAACACCAACAAATTCAACAACAACTTCAACATTGAAAAACACGAACAAATTCAACAACAACCTCAACATTGAAAAACAACAACAACCTCAATATTGAAAAACACCAACAAATTCAACAACTACCCAAACATTGAAAAACAACAACAACCTCAACATTGAAAAGCACCAACAAATTCAACAACAACCTCAACATTGAAAAACACCAACAAATTCCACAACAACCTCAGCATTGAAAAACAACAACAACCTCAACATTGAAAAACACCAACAAATTCAACAACATCCTCAACATTGAAAAACAACAACAACCTCAACATTGAAAAACACCAACAAATTCAACAAAAACTTCAACATTGAAAAACACCAACAGATTCAACAACAACCTCGAAATTGAAAAACACCAACAAATTCAACAACAAACTCAACATTGAAAAACACCATCAAATTCAACAACAACCTCAACATTGAAAAACACCAACAACCTCAAAATTGAAAAAACACCAACAAATTCAACAACAACCTCAACATTTAAAAACAACAACAACCTCAACATTGAAAAACACCAACAAATTCAACAACAATCTCAACATTGAAAAACACCAACAAATTCAACAACAACCTCAACATTGAAAAACAACAACAACCTCAACATTGAAAAACACCAACAAATTCAACAACAACTTCAACATTGAAAAACACGAACAAATTCAACAACAACCTCAACATTGAAAAACAACAACAACCTCAATATTGAAAAACACCAACAAATTCAACAACTACCCAAACATTGAAAAACAACAACAACATCAACATTGAAAAGCACCAACAAATTCAACAACAACCTCAACATTGAAAAACACCAACAAATTCCACAACAACCTCAGCATTGAAAAACAACAACAACCTCAACATTGAAAAACACCAACAAATTCAACAACAACCTCAACATTGAAAAACAACAACAACCTCAACATTGAAAAACACCAACAAATTCAACAAAAACTTCAACATTGAAAAACACCAACAGATTCAACAACAACCTCGAAATTGAAAAACACCAACAAATTCAACAACAAACTCAACATTGAAAAACACCATCAATTTCAACAACAACCTCAACATTGAAAAACACCAACAACCTCAAAATTGAAAAAACACCAACAAATTCAACAACAACCTCAACATTTAAAAACAACAACAACCTCAACATTGAAAAACACCAACAAATTCAACAACAATCTCAACATTGAAAAACACCAACAAATTCACCAACAACCTCAACATTGAAAAACACCAACAAACTCAACAACAACCTCAACATTGAAAAACAACAACAACCTCAACATTGAAAAACACCAACAGATTCAACAACAACCTCAACATTGAAAAACACCAACAAATTCAACAACAAACTCAAGATTGAAAAACACCAACAAATTCAACAACCTCAACATTGAAAAACAACAACAACCTCAACATTGAAAAACACCAACAAATTCAACAACAACCTCAACATTGAAAAACACCAACAAATTCAACAACAACCTCAACATTGAAAAACAACAACAACCTCAACATTGAAAAACACCAACAAATTCAACAACAACCTCAACATTGAAAAACAACACCAACCTCAACATTGAAAAACACCAACAAATTCAACAACAACCTCAACATTGAAAAACAACAACAAACTCAACATTGAAAAACACCAACAAATTCAACAACAACCTCAACATTGAAAAACAACAACAACCTCAACATTGAAAAACACCAACAAATTCAACAACAACCTCAACATTGAAAAACACCAACAAATTCAACAACAACCTCAACATTGAAAAACATCGACAACCTCAACATTGAAAAACACCAACAAATTCAACAACAACCTCAAAATTGAAAAACAACAACAACCTCAACATTGAAAAACAACAACAAATTCAACAACAACCTCAACTTTGAAAAACAACAACAAACTCAACATTGAAAAACACCAACAAATTCAACAACTACCTCAACATTGAAAAACAACAACAACCTCAACATTGAAAAACACCAACAAATTGAACAACAACTTCAACATTGAAAAACACGAACAAATTCAACAACAACCTCAACATTGAAAAACAACAACAACCTCAATATTGAAAAACACCAACAAATTCAACAACTACCCAAACATTGAAAAACAACAAGAACCTCAACATTGAAAAGCACCAACAAATTCAACAACAACCTCAACATTGAAAAACACCAACAAATTCCACAACAACCTCAGCATTGAAAAACAACAACAACCTCAACATTGAAAAACACCAACAAATTCAACAACAACCTCAACATTGAAAAACAACAACAACCTCAACATTGAAAAACACCAACAAATTCAACAAAAACTTCAACATTGAAAAACACCAACAGATTCAACAACAACCTCGAAATTGAAAAACACCAACAAATTCAACAACAAACTCAACATTGAAAAACACCATCAAATTCAACAACAACCTCAACATTGAAAAACACCAACAACCTCAAAATTGAAAAAACACCAACAAATTCAACAACAACCTCAACATTTAAAAACAACAACAACCTCAACATTGAAAAACACCAACAAATTCAACAACAAACTCAACATTGAAAAACACCAACAAATTCAACAACAACCTCAACATTGAAAAACACCAACAACCTCAACATTGAAAAACACCAACAAATTCAACAACAACTTCAACATTGAAAAACACGAACAAATTCAACAACAACCTCAACATTGAAAAACAACAACAACCTCAATATTGAAAAACACCAACAAATTCAACAACTACCCAAACATTGAAAAACAACAACAACCTCAACATTGAAAAGCACCAACAAATTCAACAACAACCTCAACATTGAAAAACACCAACAAATTCCACAACAACCTCAGCATTGAAAAACAACAACAACCTCAACATTGAAAAACACCAACAAATTCAACAACAACCTCAACATTGAAAAACAACAACAACCTCAACATTGAAAAACACCAACAAATTCAACAAAAACTTCAACATTGAAAAACACCAACAGATTCAACAACAACCTCGAAATTGAAAAACACCAACAAATTCAACAACAAACTCAACATTGAAAAACACCATCAATTTCAACAACAACCTCAACATTGAAAAACACCAACAAATTCAACAAAAATCTCAACATTGAAAAACACCAACAAATTCACCAACAACCTCAACATTGAAAAACACCAACAAACTCAACAACAACCTCAACATTGAAAAACAACAACAACCTCAACATTGAAAAACACCAACAGATTCAACAACAACCTCAACATTGAAAAACACCAACAAATTCAACAACAAACTCAAGATTGAAAAACACCAACAAATTCAACAACCTCAACATTGAAAAACAACAACAACCTCAACATTGAAAAACACCAACAAATTCAACAACAACGTCAACATTGAAAAACACCAACAAATTCAACAACAACCTCAACATTGAAAAACAACAACAACCTCAACATTGAAAAACACCAACAAATTCAACAACAACCTCAACATTGAAAAACAACACCAACCTCAACATTGAAAAACACCAACAAATTCAACAACAACCTCAACATTGAAAAACAACAACAAACTCAACATTGAAAAACACCAACAAATTCAACAACAACCTCAACATTGAAAAACAACAACAACCTCAACATTGAAAAACACCAACAAATTCAACAACAACCTCAACATTGAAAAACACCAACAAATTCAACAACAACCTCAACATTGAAAAACACCGACAACCTCAACATTGAAAAACACCAACAAATTCAACAACAACCTCAAAATTGAAAAACAACAACAACCTCAACATTGAAAAACAACAACAAATTCAACAACAACCTCAACTTTGAAAAACAACAACAAACTCAACATTGAAAAACACCAACAAATTCAACAACTACCTCAAAATTGAAAAACAACAACAACCTCAACATTGAAAAACACCAACAAATTGAACAACAACCTCAACATTGAAAAACACCAACAAATTCAACAACAACCTCAACATTGAAAAATAACAACAACCTAAATATTGAAAAACACCAACAGATTCAACAACAACCTCAACATTGAAAAACAACAACAACCTGAACATTGAAAAACACCAACAAATTCAACAACAACCTCAACATTGAAAAATTCCAACAAATTCAACAACAACCTCAGCATTGAAAAACAACAACAACCTCAACATTGAAAAACACCAACAAATTCAACAACAACCTCAAGATTGAAAAACAACAACAACCTCAAAATTGAAAAACACCAACAAATTCAACAACAACTTCAACATTGAAAAACAACAACAAATTCAACAACAACCTCGAAATTGAAAAACAGCAACAAATACAACAACAACCTCAACATTGAAAAACAACAACAACCTCAACATTGAAAAACACCAACAAATTCAACAACAACCTCAACATTGAAAAACAACAACAACCTCAACATTGCAAAACACCAGCAAATTCAACAACAACCTCAACATTTAAAAACACCAACAAATTCAACAACAACCTCAACATTGAAAAACAACAACAGTCTCAACATTGAGAAACACCAACAAATTCAACAACAACCTCAAAATTGAAAAACAACAACAACCTCAACATTGAAAAACACCAACAAATTCAACAACAACCTCGACATTGAAAAACACCCTCAAATTCAAAATCAACCTCAACATTGAACAACACCAACAACCTCAAAATTGAAAAAACACCAACAAATTCAACAACAACCTCAACATTTAAAAACAACAACAACCTCAACATTGAAAAACACCAACAAATTCAACAACAACCACAACATTGAAAAACACCAACAAATTCAACAACATCCTCAACATTGAAAAACACCAACAAACTCAACAACAACCTCAACCTTGAAAAATAACAACAATCTCAACATTGAAAAACACCAACAAATTCAACAACAACCTCAACATTGAAAAACACCAACAAATTCAACAACAAACTCAAGATTGAAAAACACCCGCAAATTCAACAACCTCAACATTGAAAAACAACAACAACCTCATCATTGAAAAACACCAACAAATTCAACAACAACCTCAACATTGAAAAACATCAACAACCTCAACATTGAAAAACACCAACAAATTCAACAACAACCTCAACATTGAAAAACAACAACAACCTCAACATTGAAAAACACCAACATATTCAACAACAACCTCAACATTGAAAAACAACAACAAACTCAACATTGAAAAACACCAACAAATTCAACAACAACCTCAACATTGAAAAACAACAACAACCTCAACATTGAAAAACACCAACAAATTCAACAACAACTTCAACATTGAAAAACACCAACAAATTCAACAACAACCTCAACATTGAAAAACAACAACAACCTCAACATTGAAAAACACACAAAAATTCAACAACTACCCAAACACTGAAAAACAACAACAACCTCAACATTAAAAAACACCAACAAATTCAACAACAACCTCAACATTGAAAAACACCAACAAATTCAACAACAACCTCAGCATTGAAAAAGAACAACAACCTCAACATTGAAAAACACCAACAAATTCAACAACAACATCAACATTGAAAAACAACAACAACCTCAACATTGAAAAAAGCAACAAATTCAACAAAAACTTCAACATTGAAAAACACCAACAAATTCAACAACAACCTCGAAATTGAAAAACACCAACAAATTCAACAACAACTTAAACATTGAAAAACACCAACAAATTCAACAACAACCTCGACATTGAAAAACACCATCAAATTCAACAACAACCTCAACATTGAAAAACACCAACAACCTCAAAATTGAAAAAACAACAACAAATTCAACAACAACCCTAACATTTAAAAACAACAACAACCTCAACACTGAAAAACACCAACAAATTCAACAACAACCTCAACATTGAAAAACACCAACAAATTCAACAACAACCTCAACATTGAAAAACACCAACAAACTCAACAACAACCTCAACATTGAAAAACAACAACAACCTCAACATTGAAAAACACCAACAAATTCAACAACATACTCAAGATTGAAAAACACCAACAAATTCAACAACCTCAACATTGAAAAACAACAACAACCTCAACATTGAAAAACACCAACAAATTCAACAAAAACTTCAACATTGAAAAACACAAACAAATTCAACTGCAACCTCGAAATTGAAAAACACCAACAAATTCAACAACAAACTCAACATTGAAAAACACCAACAAATTCAACAACAACCTCGACATTGAAAAACACCATCAAATTCAACAACAACCTCAACATTGAAAAACACCAACAACCTCAAAATTGAAAAAACACCAACAAATTCAACAACAAACTCAACATTGAAAAACACCAACAAATTCAACAACAACCTCAACATTGAAAAACAACAACAACCTCAACATTGAAAAACACCAACAAATTCAACAACAACCTCAACATTGAAAAGCAGCAACAAATTCAACAACAACCTCAACATTGAAAAACAAAAACAACCTCAACTTTGAAAAACACTAACAAATTCAACAACAACCTCAACATTGAAAAACAACAACAATCTCAACATTGAAATACACCAACAAATTCAACAACAACCTCAACATTAAAAAACAACAACAAACTCAACATTGAAAAACACCAACAAATTCAACAACAACCTCAATATTGAAAAACAACAACAACCTCAACATTGAAAAACACCAACAAATTCAACAACAACCTCAACATTGAAAAACACCAACAAATTCAACAACAACCTCAACATTGAAAACCAACAACAACCTAAACATTGAAAAACACCAGCAAATTCAACAACAACCTCAACATTGAAAAACAACAACAACCTCAACATTGAAAAACACCAACAAATTCAACAATAACCTCAACATTGAAAAACACCAACAAATTCAACAACAACCTCAGCATTGAAAAACAACAACAACCTCAACATTGAAAAACACCAACAAATTCAACAACAACCTCAACATTGAAAAACACCAACAAAATCAACAACAACCTCAACATTGAAAAACAACAACAACCTCAACATTGAAAAACACCAACAAATTCAACAACAACCTCAACATTGAAAAACACCAACAAATTCAACAACAACCTCAACATTGAAAAACACCAACAAACTCAACATTGAAAAACACCAACAAATTCAACAACAACCTCAACATTGAAAAACAACAACAACCTCAACATTGAAAAACAGCAACAAATTCAACAACAACTTCAACATTGAAAAACACGAACAAATTCAACAACAACCTCAACATTGAAAAACAACAACAACCTCAATATTGAAAAACACCAACAAATTCAACAACTACCCACACATTGAAAAACAACAACAACCTCAACATTGAAAAGCACCAACAAATTCAACAACAACCTCAACATTGAAAAACACCAACAAATTCCACAACAACCTCAGCATTGAAAAACAACAACAACCTCAACATTGAAAAACACCAACAAATTCAACAACAACCTCAACATTGAAAAACAACAACAACCTCAACATTGAAAAACACCAACAAATTCAACAAAAACTTCAACATTGAAAAACACCAACAGATTCAACAACAACCTCGAAATTGAAAAACACCAACAAATTCAACAACAAACTCAACATTGAAAAACACCATCAAATTCAACAACAACCTCAACATTGAAAAACACCAACAACCTCAAAATTGAAAAAACACCAACAAATTCAACAACAACCTCAACATTTAAAAACAACAACAACCTCAACATTGAAAAACACCAACAAATTCAACAACAATCTCAACATTGAAAAACACCAACAAATTCAACAACAACCTCAACATTGAAAAACACCAACAAACTCAACAACAACCTCAACATTGAAAAACAACAACAACCTCAACATTGAAAAACACCAACAGATTCAACAACAACCTCAACATTGAAAAACACCAACAAATTGAACAACAAACTCAAGATTGAAAAACACCAACAAATTCAACAACCTCAACATTGAAAAACAACAACAACCTCAACACTGAAAAACACCAACAAATTCAACAACAACCTCAACATTGAAAAACACCACCAAATTCAACAACAACCTCAACATTGAAAAACAACAACAACCTCAACATTGAAAAACACCAACAAATTCAACAACAACCTCAACATTGAAAAACAACACCAACCTCAACATTGAAAAACACCAACAAATTCAACAACAACCTCAACATTGAAAAACAACAACAACCTCAACATTGAAAAACACCAACAAATTCAACAACAACCTCAACATTGAAAAACAACAACAACCTCAACATTGAAAAACACCAACAAATTCAACAACAACCTCAACATTGAAAAAGACCAACAAATTCAACAACAACCTCAACATTGAAAAACACCGACAACCTCAACATTGAAAAACACCAACAAATTCAACAACAACATCAACATTGAAAAACAACAACAAACTCAACATTGAAAAAAGCAACAAATTCAACAAAAACTTCAACATTGAAAAACACCAACAAATTCAACAACAACCTCGAAATTGAAAAACACCAACAAATTCAACAACAACTTCAACATTGAAAAACACCAACAAATTCAACAACAACCTCGACATTGAAAAACACCATCAAATTCAACAACAACCTCAACATTGAAAAACACCAACAACCTCAAAATTGAAAAAACAACAAC
Source organism: Isurus oxyrinchus (assembly GCA_026770705.1). Taxonomy (NCBI): domain Eukaryota; kingdom Metazoa; phylum Chordata; class Chondrichthyes; order Lamniformes; family Lamnidae; genus Isurus; species Isurus oxyrinchus. Next base: position 626,297 of record JANJGN010000208.1, read on the forward strand.
AAATTCAACAACAACCCTAACATTTAAAAACAACAACAACCTCAACACTGAAAAACACCAACAAATTCAACAACAACCTCAACATTGAAAAACACCAACAAATTCAACAACAACCTCAACATTGAAAAACACCAACAAACTCAACAACAACCTCAACATTGAAAAACAACAACAACCTCAACATTGAAAAACACCAACAAATTCAACAACAAACTCAAGATTGAAAAACACCAACAAATTCAACAACCTCAACATTGAAAAACAACAACAACCTCAACATTGAAAAACACCAACAAATTCAACAAAAACTTCAACATTGAAAAACACCAACAAATTCAACAGCAACCTCGAAATTGAAAAACACCAACAAATTCAACAACAAACTCAACATTGAAAAACACCAACAAATTCAACAACAACCTCGACATTGAAAAACACCATCAAATTCAACAACAACCTCAACATTGAAAAACACCAACAACCTCAAAATTGAAAAAACACCAACAAATTCAACAACAAACTCAACATTGAAAAACACCAACAAATTCAACAACAACCTCAACATTGAAAAACAACAACAACCTCAACATTGAAAAACACCAACAAATTCAACAACAACCTCAACATTGAAAAGCAGCAACAAATTCAACAACAACCTCAACATTGAAAAACAAAAACAACCTCAACTTTGAAAAACACTAACAAATTCAACAACAACCTCAACATTGAAAAACAACAACAATCTCAACATTGAAATACACCAACAAATTCAACAACAACCTCAACATTAAAAAACAACAACAAACTCAACATTGAAAAACACCAACAAATTCAACAACAACCTCAATATTGAAAAACAACAACAACCTCAACATTGAAAAACACCAACAAATTCAACAACAACCTCAACATTGAAAAACACCAACAAATTCAACAACAACCCCAACATTGAAAACCAACAACAACCTAAACATTGAAAAACACCAGCAAATTCAACAACAACCTCAACATTGAAAAACAACAACAACCTCAACATTGAAAAACACCAACAAATTCAACAATAACCTCAACATTGAAAAACACCAACAAATTCAACAACAACCTCAGCATTGAAAAACAACAACAACCTCAACATTGAAAAACACCAACAAATTCAACAACAACCTCAACATTGAAAAACACCAACAAAATCAACAACAACCTCAACATTGAAAAACAACAACAACCTCAACATTGAAAAACACCAACAAAATCAACAACAACCTCAGCATTGAAAAACACCAACAAATTCAACAACAACCTCAACATTGAAAAACACCAACAAACTCAACATTGAAAAACACCAACAAATTCAACAACAACCTCAACATTGAAAAACAACAACAACCTCAACATTGAAAAACACCAACAAATTCAACAACAACTTCAACATTGAAAAACACGAACAAATTCAACAACAACCTCAACATTGAAAAACAACAACAACCTCAATATTGAAAAACACCAACAAATTCAACAACTACCCACACATTGAAAAACAACAACAACCTCAACATTGAAAAGCACCAACAAATTCAACAACAACCTCAACATTGAAAAACACCAACAAATTCCACAACAACCTCAGCATTGAAAAACAACAACAACCTCAACATTGAAAAACACCAACAAATTCAACAACAACCTCAACATTGAAAAACAACAACAACCTCAACATTGAAAAACACCAACAAATTCAACAAAAACTTCAACATTGAAAAACACCAACAGATTCAACAACAACCTCGAAATTGAAAAACACCAACAAATTCAACAACAAACTCAACATTGAAAAACACCATCAAATTCAACAACAACCTCAACATTGAAAAACACCAACAACCTCAAAATTGAAAAAACACCAACAAATTCAACAACAACCTCAACATTTAAAAACAACAACAACCTCAACATTGAAAAACACCAACAAATTCAACAACAATCTCAACATTGAAAAACACCAACAAATTCAACAACAACCTCAACATTGAAAAACACCAACAAACTCAACAACAACCTCAACATTGAAAAACAACAACAACCTCAACATTGAAAAACACCAACAGATTCAACAACAACCTCAACATTGAAAAACACCAACAAATTCAACAACAAACTCAAGATTGAAAAACACCAACAAATTCAACAACCTCAACATTGAAAAACAACAACAACCTCAACATTGAAAAACACCAACAAATTCAACAACAACCTCAACATTGAAAAACACCAACAAATTCAACAACAACCTCAACATTGAAAAACAACAACAACCTCAACATTGAAAACCACCAACAAATTCAACAACAACCTCAACATTGAAAAACAACACCAACCTCAACATTGAAAAACACCAACAAATTCAACAACAACCTCAACATTGAAAAACAACAACAAACTCAACATTGAAAAACACCAACAAATTCAACAACAACCTCAACATTGAAAAACAACAACAACCTCAACATTGAAAAACACCAACAAATTCAACAACAACCTCAACATTGAAAAAGACCAACAAATTCAACAACAACCTCAACATTGAAAAACACCGACAACCTCAACATTGAAAAACACCAACAAATTCAACAACAACCTCAAAATTGAAAAACAACAACAACCTCAACATTGAAAAACAACAACAAATTCAACAACAACCTCAACTTTGAAAAACAACAACAAACTCAACATTGAAAAACACCAACAAATTGAACAACAACCTCAACATTGAAAAACACCAACAAATTCAACAACAACCTCAACATTGAAAAACAACAACAACCTAAATATTGAAAAACACCAACAAATTCACCAACAACCTCAACATTGAAAAACAACAACAACCTGAACATTGAAAAACACCAACAAATTCAACAACAACCTCAACATTGAAAAATTCCAACAAATTCAACAACAACCTCAGCATTGAAAAACAACAACAACCTCAACATTGAAAAACACCAACAAATTCAACAACAACCTCAAGATTGAAAAACAACAACAACCTCAACATTGAAAAACACCAACAAATTCAACAACAACTTCAACATTGAAAAACACCAACAACTTCAACAACAACCTCGAAATTGAAAAACAGCAACAAATACAACAACAACCTCAACATTGAAAAACAACAACAACCTCAACATTGAAAAACACGAACAAATTCAACAACAACCTCAACATTGAAAAACAACAACAACCTCAACATTGCAAAACACCAGCAAATTCAACAACAACCTCAACATTTAAAAACACCAACAAATTCAACAACAACCTCAACATTGAAAAACAACAACAGTCTCAACATTGAAAAACACCAACAAATTCAACAGCAACCTCAAAATTGAAAAACAACAACAACCTCAACATTGAAAAACACCAACAAATTCAACAAAAACCTCGACATTGAAAAACACCCTCAAATTCAAAATCAACCTCAACACTGAACAACACCAACAACCTCAAAATTGAAAAAACACCAACAAATTCAACAACAACCTCAACATTTAAAAACAACAACAACCTCAACATTGAAAAACACCAACAAATTCAACAACAACCACAACATTGAAAAACACCAACAAATTCAACAACAACCTCAACATTGAAAAACACCAACAAACTCAACAACAACCTCAACCTTGAAAAATAACAACAATCTCAACATTGAAAAACACCAACAAATTCAACAACAACCTCAACATTGAAAAACACCAACAAATTCAACAACAAACTCAAGATTGAAAAACACCCGCAAATTCAACAACCTCAACATTGAAAAACAACAACAACCTCATCATTGAAAAACACCAACAAATTCAACAACAACCTCAACATTGAAAAACACCAACAACCTCAACATTGAAAAACACCAACAAATTCAACAACAACCTCAACATTGAAAAACAACAACAACCTCAACATTGAAAAACACCAACATATTCAACAACAACCTCAACATTGAAAAACAACAACAAACTCAACATTGAAAAACACCAACAAATTCAACAACAACCTCAACATTGAAAAACAACAACAACCTCAACATTGAAAAACACCAACAAATTCAACAACAACTTCAACATTGAAAAACACCAACAAATTCAACAACAACCTCAACATTGAAAAACAACAACAACCTCAACATTGAAAAACACACAAAAATTCAACAACTACCCAAACACTGAAAAACAACAACAACCTCAACATTAAAAAACACCAACAAATTCAACAGCAACCTCAACATTGAAAAACACCAACAAATTCAACAACAACCTCAGCATTGAAAAAGAACAACAACCTCAACATTGAAAAACACCAACAAATTCAACAACAACATCAACATTGAAAAACAACAACAACCTCAACATTGAAAAAAGCAACAAATTCAACAAAAACTTCAACATTGAAAAACACCAACAAATTCAACAACAACCTCCAAATTGAAAAACACCAACAAATTCAACAACAACTTCAACATTGAAAAACACCAACAAATTCAACAACAACCTCGACATTGAAAAACACCATCAAATTCAACAACAACCTCAACATTGAAAAACACCAACAACGTCAAAATTGAAAAAACAACAACAAATTCAACAACAACCTCAACATTTAAAAACAACAACAACCTCAACACTGAAAAACACCAACAAATTCAACAACAACCTCAACATTGAAAAACACCAACAAATTCAACAACAACCTCAACATTGAAAAACACCAACAAACTCAACAACAACCTCAACATTGAAAAACAACAACAACCTCAACATTGAAAAACACCAACAAATTCAACAACAAACTCAAGATTGAAAAACACCAACAAATTCAACAACCTCAACATTGAAAAACAACAACAACCTCAACATTGAAAAACACCAACAAATTCAACAAAAACTTCAACATTGAAAAACACCAACAAATTCAACAGCAACCTCGAAATTGAAAAACACCAACAAATTCAACAACAAACTCAACATTGAAAAACACCAACAAATTCAACAACAACCTCGACATTGAAAAACACCATCAAATTCAACAACAACCTCAACATTGAAAAACACCAACAACCTCAAAATTGAAAAAACACCAACAAATTCAACAACAACCTCAACATTTAAAAACAACAACATCCTCAACATTGAAAAACACCAACAAATTCAACAACAACCTCAACATTGAAAAACACCAACAAATTCAACAACAACCTCAACATTGAAAAACACCAACAAATTCAACAACAACCTCAGCATTGAAAAACAACAACAACCTCAAAATTGAAAAACACCAACAAATTCAACAACAACCTCAACATTGAAAAATAACAACAACCTCAACATTGAAAAACACCAACAAATTCAACAACAACTTCAACATTGAAAAACACCAACAAATTCAACAACAACCTCGAAATTGAAAAACAGCAACAAATACAACAACAACCTCAACATTGAAAAACAACAACAACCTCAACATTGAAAAACACCAACAAATTCAACAACAACCTCAACATTGAAAAACAACACCAACCTCAACATTGAAAAACACCAACAAATTCAAAAATAACCTCAACGTTGAAAAACAACAACAACCTCAACATTGAAAAACACCAACAAATTCAACAACAACCTCAACATTGAAAAACACCAACAAATTCAACAACAACCTCAACATTGAAAAACACCAACAACCTCAACATTGAAAAACACCAACAAATTCAACAACATTCTCAACATTGAAAAACAACAACAACCTCAACATTGAAAAACACCAACAAATTAAACAACAACCTCAACTTTGAAAAACAACAACAAACTCAACATTGAAAAACACCAACAAATTCAACAACTACCTCAACATTGAAAAACAACAACAACCTCAACATTGAAAAACACCAACAAATTCAACAACAACCTCAACATTGAAAAACACCAACAAATTCAACAACAACCTCAACATTGAAAAACAACAACAACCTAAATATTGAAAAACACCAACAAATTCAACAACAACCTCAACATTGAAAAACACCAACAAATTCAACAACAACCTCAACATTGAAAAACAACACCAACCTCAACATTGAAAAACACCAACAAATTCAACAACAACCTCAACATTGAAAAACAACAACAAACTCAACATTGAAAAACACCAACAAATTCAACAACAACCTCAACATAGAAAAACAACAACAGCCTCAACATTGAAAAACACCAACAAATTCAACAATAACCTCAACGTTGAAAAACAACAACAACCTCAACATTGAAAAACAGCAACAAATTCAACAACAACCTCAACATTGAAAAACACCAACAAATTCAACAACAACCTCAACATTGAAAAACACCAACAACCTCAACATTGAAAAACACCAACAAATTCAACAACAACCTCAACATTGAAAAACAACAACAACCTCAACATTGAAAAACACCAACAAATTAAACAACAACCTCAACTTTGAAAAACAACAACAAACTCAACATTGAAAAACACCAACAAATTCAACAACTACCTCAACATTGAAAAAGAACAACAACCTCAACATTGAAAAACACCAACAAATTCAACAACAACCTCAACATTGAAAAACACCAACAAATTCAACAACAAAATCAAAATTGAAAAACAACAACAACCTAAATATTGAAAAACACCAACAAATTCAACAACAACCTCAACATTGAAAAACAACAACAACCTCAACATTGAAAAACACCAACAAATTCAACAACAACCTCAACATTGAAAAACACCAACAAATTCAACAACAACCTCAGCATTGAAAAACAACAACAACCTCAAAATTGAAAAACACCAACAAATTCAACAACAACCTCAACATTGAAAAACACGAACAAATTCAACAACAACCTCAACATTGAAAAACAACAACAACCTCAACATTGCAAAACACCAGCAAATTCAACAACAACCTCAACATTTAAAAACACCAACAAATTCAACAACAACCTCAACATTGAAAAACAACAACAGTCTCAACATTGAAAAACACCAACAAATTCAACAGCAACCTCAAAATTGAAAAACAACAACAACCTCAACATTGAAAAACACCAACAAATTCAACAAAAACCTCGACATTGAAAAACACCCTCAAATTCAAAATCAACCTCAACACTGAACAACACCAACAACCTCAAAATTGAAAAAACACCAACAAATTCAACAACAACCTCAACATTTAAAAACAACAACAACCTCAACATTGAAAAACACCAACAAATTCAACAACAACCACAACATTGAAAAACACCAACAAATTCAACAACAACCTCAACATTGAAAAACACCAACAAACTCAACAACAACCTCAACCTTGAAAAATAACAACAATCTCAACATTGAAAAACACCAACAAATTCAACAACAACCTCAACATTGAAAAACACCAACAAATTCAACAACAAACTCAAGATTGAAAAACACCCGCAAATTCAACAACCTCAACATTGAAAAACAACAACAACCTCATCATTGAAAAACACCAACAAATTCAACAACAACCTCAACATTGAAAAACACCAACAACCTCAACATTGAAAAACACCAACAAATTCAACAACAACCTCAACATCGAAAAACAACAACAACCTCAACATTGAAAAACACCAACATATTCAACAACAACCTCAACATTGAAAAACAACAACAAACTCAACATTGAAAAACACCAACAAATTCAACAACAACCTCAACATTGAAAAACAACAACAACCTCAACATTGAAAAACACCAACAAATTCAACAACAACTTCAACATTGAAAAACAGCAACAAATTCAACAACAACCTCAACATTGAAAAACAACAACAACCTCAACATTGAAAAACACACAAAAATTCAACAACTACCCAAACACTGAAAAACAACAACAACCTCAACATTAAAAAACACCAACAAATTCAACAGCAACCTCAACATTGAAAAACACCAACAAATTCAACAACAACCTCAGCATTGAAAAAGAACAACAACCTCAACATTGAAAAACACCAACAAATTCAACAACAACATCAACATTGAAAAACAACAACAACCTCAACATTGAAAAAAGCAACAAATTCAACAAAAACTTCAACATTGAAAAACACCAACAAATTCAACAACAACCTCCAAATTGAAAAACACCAACAAATTCAACAACAACTTCAACATTGAAAAACACCAACAAATTCAACAACAACCTCGACATTGAAAAACACCATCAAATTCAACAACAACCTCAACATTGAAAAACACCAACAACGTCAAAATTGAAAAAACAACAACAAATTCAACAACAACCTCAACATTTAAAAACAACAACAACCTCAACACTGAAAAACACCAACAAATTCAACAACAACCTCAACATTGAAAAACACCAACAAATTCAACAACAACCTCAACATTGAAAAACACCAACAAACTCAACAACAACCTCAACATTGAAAAACAACAACAACCTCAACATTGAAAAACACCAACAAATTCAACAACAAACTCAAGATTGAAAAACACCAACAAATTCAACAACCTCAACATTGAAAAACAACAACAACCTCAACATTGAAAAACACCAACAAATTCAACAAAAACTTCAACATTGAAAAACACCAACAAATTCAACAGCAACCTCGAAATTGAAAAACACCAACAAATTCAACAACAAACTCAACATTGAAAAACACCAACAAATTCAACAACAACCTCGACATTGAAAAACACCATCAAATTCAACAACAACCTCAACATTGAAAAACACCAACAACCTCAAAATTGAAAAAACACCAACAAATTCAACAACAACCTCAACATTTAAAAACAACAACATCCTCAACATTGAAAAACACCAACAAATTCAACAACAACCTCAACATTGAAAAACACCAACAAATTCAACAACAACCTCAACATTGAAAAACACCAACAAATTCAACAACAACCTCAGCATTGAAAAACAACAACAACCTCAAAATTGAAAAACACCAACAAATTCAACAACAACCTCAACATTGAAAAATAACAACAACCTCAACATTGAAAAACACCAACAAATTCAACAACAACTTCAACATTGAAAAACACCAACAAATTCAACAACAACCTCGAAATTGAAAAACAGCAACAAATACAACAACAACCTCAACATTGAAAAACAACAACAACCTCAACATTGAAAAACACCAACAAATTCAACAACATTCTCAACATTGAAAAACAACAACAACCTCAACATTGAAAAACACCAACAAATTAAACAACAACCTCAACTTTGAAAAACAACAACAAACTCAACATTGAAAAACACCAACAAATTCAACAACTACCTCAACATTGAAAAACAACAACAACCTCAACATTGAAAAACACCAACAAATTCAACAACAACCTCAACATTGAAAAACACCAACAAATTCAACAACAACCTCAACATTGAAAAACAACAACAACCTAAATATTGAAAAACACCAACAAATTCAACAACAACCTCAACATTGAAAAACACCAACAAATTCAACAACAACCTCAACATTGAAAAACAACACCAACCTCAACATTGAAAAACACCAACAAATTCAACAACAACCTCAACATTGAAAAACAACAACAAACTCAACATTGAAAAACACCAACAAATTCAACAACAACCTCAACATAGAAAAACAACAACAGCCTCAACATTGAAAAACACCAACAAATTCAACAATAACCTCAACGTTGAAAAACAACAACAACCTCAACATTGAAAAACAGCAACAAATTCAACAACAACCTCAACATTGAAAAACACCAACAAATTCAACAACAACCTCAACATTGAAAAACACCAACAACCTCAACATTGAAAAACACCAACAAATTCAACAACAACCTCAACATTGAAAAACAACAACAACCTCAACATTGAAAAACACCAACAAATTAAACAACAACCTCAACTTTGAAAAACAACAACAAACTCAACATTGAAAAACACCAACAAATTCAACAACTACCTCAACATTGAAAAAGAACAACAACCTCAACATTGAAAAACACCAACAAATTCAACAACAACCTCAACATTGAAAAACACCAACAAATTCAACAACAAAATCAAAATTGAAAAACAACAACAACCTAAATATTGAAAAACACCAACAAATTCAACAACAACCTCAACATTGAAAAACAACAACAACCTCAACATTGAAAAACACCAACAAATTCAACAACAACCTCAACATTGAAAAACACCAACAAATTCAACAACAACCTCAGCATTGAAAAACAACAACAACCTCAAAATTGAAAAACACCAACAAATTCAACAACAACCTCAACATTGAAAAATAACAACAACCTCAACATTGAAAAACACCAACAAATTCAACAACAACTTCAACATTGAAAAACACCAACAAATTCAACAACAACCTCGAAATTGAAAAACAGCAACAAATACAACAACAACCTCAACATTGAAAAACAACAACAACCTCAACATTGAAAAACACCAACAAATTCAACAACAAAATCAACATTGAAAAACAACAACAACCTCAACATTGCAAAACACCAGCAAATTCAACAACAACCTCACCATTTAAAAACACCAACAAATTCAACAACAACCTCAACATTGAAAAACAACAACAGTCTCAACATTGAAAAACACCAACAAATTCAACAACAACCTCAACATTGAAAAACAACAACAACCTCAACATTGAAAAACACCAACAAATTCAACAACAACCTCGACATTGAAAAACACCCTCAAATTGAAAATCAACCTCAACATTGAACAACACCAACAACCTCAAAATTGAAAAAACACCAACAAATTCAACAACAACCTCAACATTTAAAAACAACAACAACCTCAACATTGAAAAACACCAACAAATTCAACAACAACATCAACATTGAAAAACACCAACAAATTCAACAACAACCTCAACATTGAAAAACACGAACAAACTCAACAACAACCTCAACATTGAAAAATAACAACAACCTCAACATTGAAAAACACCAACAAATTCAACAACAATCTCAACATTGAAAAACACCAACAAATTCAACAACAAACTCAAGATTGAAAAACACCCGCAAATTCAACAACCTCAACATTGAAAAACAACAACAACCTCATCATTGAAAAACACCAACAAATTCAACAACAACCTCAACATTGAAAAACAACAACAACCTCAACATTGAAAAACACCAACAAATTCAACAACAACCTCAACATTGAAAAACAACAACAAACTCAACATTGAAAAACACCAACAAATTCAACAACAACCTCAACATTGAAAAACAACAACAACCTCAACATTGAAAAACACCAACAAATTCAACAACAACTTCAACATTGAAAAACACCAACAAATTCAACAACAACCTCAACATTGAAAAACAACAACAACCTCAACATTGAAAAACACACAAAAATTCAACAACTACCCAAACACTGAAAAACAACAACAACCTCAACATTGAAAAACACCAACAAATTCAACAACAACCTCAACATTGAAAAACACCAACAAATTCAACAACAACCTCAGCATTGAAAAAGAACAACAACCTCAACATTGGAAAACACCAACAAATTCAACAACATCATCAACATTGAAAAACAACAACAACCTCAACATTGAAAAACGCCAACAAATTCAACAAAAACTTCAACAATGAAAAACACCAACAAATTCAACAACAACCTCGAAATTGAAAAACACCAACAAATTCAACAACAACTTCAACATTGAAAAACACCAACAAATTCAACAACAACCTCGACATTGAAAAACACCATCAAATTCAACAACAACCTCAACATTGAAAAACACCAACAACCTCAAAATTGAAAAAACAACAACAAATTCAACAACAACCTCAACATTTAAAAACAACAACAACCTCAACACTGAAAAACACCAACAAATTCAACAACAACCTCAACATTGAAAAACACCAACAAATTCAACAACAACCTCAACATTGAAAAACACCAACAAACTCAACAACAACCTCAACATTGAAAAACAACAACAACCTCAACATTGAAAAACACCAACAAGTTCAACAACAAACTCAAGATTGAAAAACACCAACAAATTCAACAACCTCAACATTGAAAAACAACAACAACCTCAACATTGAAAAACACCAACAAATTCAACAAAAACTTCAACATTGAAAAACACCAACAAATTCAACAGCAACCTCGAAATTGAAAAACACCAACAAATTCAACAACAAACTCAACATTGAAAAACACCAACAAATTCAACAACAAGCTCGACATTGAAAAACACCATCAAATTCAACAACAACCTCAACATTGAAAAACACCAACAACCTCAAAATTGAAAAAACTCCAACAAATTCAACAACAACCTCAACATTTAAAAACAACAACATCCTCAACATTGAAAAACACCAACAAATTCAACAACAACCTCAACATTGAAAAACACCAACAAATTCAACAACAACCTCAACATTGAAAAACACCAGCAAATTCAACAAAAACCTCAGCATTGAAAAACAACAACAACCTCAAAATTGAAAAACACCAGCAAATTCAACAACAACCTCAACATTGAAAAATAACAACAACCTCAACATTGAAAAACACCAACAAATTCAACAACAACTTCAACATTGAAAAAAACCAACAAATTCAACAACAACCTCGAAATTGAAAAACAGCAACAAATACAACAACAACCTCAACATTGAAAAACAACAACAACCTCAACATTGAAAAACACCAACAAATTCAACAACAACCTCAACATTGAAAAACAACACCAACCTCAACATTGAAAAACACCAACAAATTCAACAACAACCTCAACATTGGAAAACAACAACAAACTCAACATTGAAAAACACCAACAAATTCAACAACAACCTCAACATTGAAAAACAACAACAGCCTCAACATTGAAAAACACCAACAAATTCAAAAATAACCTCAACGTTGAAAAACAACAACAACCTCAACATTGAAAAACACCAACAAATTCAACAACAACCTCAACATTGAAAAACACCAACAAATTCAACAACAACCTCAACATTGAAAAACACCAACAACCTCAACATTGAAAAAGACCAACAAATTCAACAACAACCTCAACATTGAAAAACAACAACAACCTCAACATTGAAAAACACCAACAAATTACACAACATCCTCAACTTTGAAAAACACCAACAAATTCAACAACTACCTCAACATTGAAAAACAACAACAACCTCAACATTGAAAAACACCAACAAATTCAACAACAACCTCAACATTGAAAAACACCAACAAATTCAACAACAACCTCAACATTGAAAAACAACAACAACCTAAATATTGAAAAACACCAACAAATTCAACAACAACCTCAACATTGAAAAACAACAACAAATTCAACAACAACCTCAACATTGAAAAACAACACCAACCTCAACATTGAAAAACACCAACAAATTCAACAACAACCTCAACATTGAAAAACAACAACAAACTCAACATTGAAAAACACCAACAAATTCAACAACAACCTCAACATTGAAAAACACCAACAAATTCAACAACAACCTCAACATTGAAAAACAACAACAACCTCAACATTGAAAAACACCAACAAATTCAACAACAACCTCAACATTGAAAAACACCAACAAATTCAACAACAACCTCAACATTGAAAAACAACAACAACCTAAATATTGAAAAACACCAACAAATTCAACAACAACCTCAACATTGAAAAACACCAACAAATTCAACAACAACCTCAACATTGAAAAACAACACCAACCTCAACATTGAAAAACACCAACAAATTCAACAACAACCTCAACATTGAAAAACAACAACAAACTCAACATTGAAAAACACCAACAAATTCAACAACAACCTCAACATAGAAAAACAACAACAGCCTCAACATTGAAAAACACCAACAAATTCAACAATAACCTCAACGTTGAAAAACAACAACAACCTCAACATTGAAAAACAGCAACAAATTCAACAACAACCTCAACATTGAAAAACACCAACAAATTCAACAACAACCTCAACATTGAAAAACACCAACAACCTCAACATTGAAAAACACCAACAAATTCAACAACAACCTCAACATTGAAAAACAACAACAACCTCAACATTGAAAAACACCAACAAATTAAACAACAACCTCAACTTTGAAAAACAACAACAAACTCAACATTGAAAAACACCAACAAATTCAACAACTACCTCAACATTGAAAAAGAACAACAACCTCAACATTGAAAAACACCAACAAATTCAACAACAACCTCAACATTGAAAAACACCAACAAATTCAACAACAAAATCAAAATTGAAAAACAACAACAACCTAAATATTGAAAAACACCAACAAATTCAACAACAACCTCAACATTGAAAAACAACAACAACCTCAACATTGAAAAACACCAACAAATTCAACAACAACCTCAACATTGAAAAACACCAACAAATTCAACAACAACCTCAGCATTGAAAAACAACAACAACCTCAAAATTGAAAAACACCAACAAATTCAACAACAACCTCAACATTGAAAAATAACAACAACCTCAACATTGAAAAACACCAACAAATTCAACAACAACTTCAACATTGAAAAACACCAACAAATTCAACAACAACCTCGAAATTGAAAAACAGCAACAAATACAACAACAACCTCAACATTGAAAAACAACAACAACCTCAACATTGAAAAACACCAACAAATTCAACAACAAAATCAACATTGAAAAACAACAACAACCTCAACATTGCAAAACACCAGCAAATTCAACAACAACCTCACCATTTAAAAACACCAACAAATTCAACAACAACCTCAACATTGAAAAACAACAACAGTCTCAACATTGAAAAACACCAACAAATTCAACAACAACCTCAACATTGAAAAACAACAACAACCTCAACATTGAAAAACACCAACAAATTCAACAACAACCTCGACATTGAAAAACAACCTCAAATTCAAAATCAACCTCAACATTGAACAACACCAACAACCTCAAAATTGAAAAAACACCAACAAATTCAACAACAACCTCAACATTTAAAAACAACAACAACCTCAACATTGAAAAACACCAACAAATTCAACAACAACATCAACATTGAAAAACACCAACAAATTCAACAACAACCTCAACATTGAAAAACACGAACAAACTCAACAACAACCTCAACATTGAAAAATAACAACAACCTCAACATTGAAAAACACCAACAAATTCAACAACAACCTCAACATTGAAAAACACCAACAAATTCAACAACAAACTCAAGATTGAAAAACACCCGCAAATTCAAAAACCTCAACATTGAAAAACAACAACAACCTCATCATTGAAAAACACCAACAAATTCAACAACAACCTCAACATTGAAAAAGACCAAGAACCTCAACATTGAAAAACACCAACAAATTCAACAACAACCTCAACATTGAAAAACAACAACAACCTCAACATTGAAAAACACCAACAAATTCAACAACAACCTCAACATTGAAAAACAACAACAAACTCAACATTGAAAAACACCAACAAATTCAACAACAACCTCAACATTGAAAAACAACAACAACCTCAACATTGAAAAACACACAAAAATTCAACAACTACCCAAACACTGAAAAACAACAACAACCTCAACATTGAAAAACACCAACAAATTCAACAACAACCTCAACATTGAAAAACACCAACAAATTCAACAACAACCTCAGCATTGAAAAAGAACAACAACCTCAACATTGGAAAACACCAACAAATTCAACAACATCATCAACATTGAAAAACAACAACAACCTCAACATTGAAAAACGCCAACAAATTCAACAAAAACTTCAACAATGAAAAACACCAACAAATTCAACAACAACCTCGAAATTGAAAAACACCAACAAATTCAACAACAACTTCAACATTGAAAAACACCAACAAATTCAACAACAACCTCGACATTGAAAAACACCATCAAATTCAACAACAACCTCAACATTGAAAAACACCAACAACCTCAAAATTGAAAAAACAACAACAAATTCAACAACAACCTCAACATTTAAAAACAACAACAACCTCAACACTGAAAAACACCAACAAATTCAACAACAACCTCAACATTGAAAAACACCAACAAATTCAACAACAACCTCAACATTGAAAAACACCAACAAACTCAACAACAACCTCAACATTGAAAAACAACAACAACCTCAACATTGAAAAACACCAACAAGTTCAACAACAAACTCAAGATTGAAAAACACCAACAAATTCAACAACCTCAACATTGAAAAACAACAACAACCTCAACATTGAAAAACACCAACAAATTCAACAAAAACTTCAACATTGAAAAACACCAACAAATTCAACAGCAACCTCGAAATTGAAAAACACCAACAAATTCAACAACAAACTCAACATTGAAAAACACCAACAAATTCAACAACAAGCTCGACATTGAAAAACACCATCAAATTCAACAACAACCTCAACATTGAAAAACACCAACAACCTCAAAATTGAAAAAACACCAACAAATTCAACAACAACCTCAACATTTAAAAACAACAACATCCTCAACATTGAAAAACACCAACAAATTCAACAACAACCTCAACATTGAAAAACACCAACAAATTCAACAACAACCTCAACATTGAAAAACACCAGCAAATTCAACAAAAACCTCAGCATTGAAAAACAACAACAACCTCAAAATTGAAAAACACCAGCAAATTCAACAACAACCTCAACATTGAAAAATAACAACAACCTCAACATTGAAAAACACCAACAAATTCAACAACAACTTCAACATTGAAAAACACCAACAAATTCAACAACAACCTCGAAATTGAAAAACAGCAACAAATACAACAACAACCTCAACATTGAAAAACAACAACAACCTCAACATTGAAAAACACCAACAAATTCAACAACAACCTCAACATTGAAAAACAACACCAACCTCAACATTGAAAAACACCAACAAATTCAACAACAACCTCAACATTGGAAAACAACAACAAACTCAACATTGAAAAACACCAACAAATTCAACAACAACCTCAACATTGAAAAACAACAACAGCCTCAACATTGAAAAACACCAACAAATTCAAAAATAACCTCAACGTTGAAAAACAACAACAACCTCAACATTGAAAAACACCAACAAATTCAACAACAACCTCAACATTGAAAAACACCAACAAATTCAACAACAACCTCAACATTGAAAAACACCAACAACCTCAACATTGAAAAAGACCAACAAATTCAACAACAACCTCAACATTGAAAAACAACAACAACCTCAACATTGAAAAACACCAACAAATTAAACAACAACCTCAACTTTGAAAAACACCAACAAATTCAACAACTACCTCAACATTGAAAAACAACAACAACCTCAACATTGAAAAACACCAACAAATTCAACAACAACCTCAACATTGAAAAACACCAACAAATTCAACAACAACCTCAACATTGAAAAACAACAACAACCTAAATATTGAAAAACACCAACAAATTCAACAACAACCTCAACATTGAAAAACAACAACAAATTCAACAACAACCTCAACATTGAAAAACAACACCAACCTCAACATTGAAAAACACCAACAAATTCAACAACAACCTCAACATTGAAAAACAACAACAAACTCAACATTGAAAAACACCAACAAATTCAACAACAACCTCAACATTGAAAAACAACAACAGCCTCAACATTGAAAAACACCAACAAATTCAACAATAACCTCAACGTTGAAAAACAACAACAACCTCAACATTGAAAAACACCAACAAATTCAACAACAACCTCAACATTGAAAAACACCAACAAATTCAACAACAACCTCAACATTGAAAAACACCAACAACCTCAACATTGAGAAACACCAACAAATTCAACAACAACCTCAACATTGAAAAACAACAACAACCTCAACATTGAAAAACACCAACAAATTAAACAACAACCTCAACTTTGAAAAACAACAACAAACTCAACATTGAAAAACACCAACAAATTCAACAACTACCTCAACATTGAAAAACAACAACAACCTCAAGATTGAAAAACACCAACAAATTCAACAACAACCTCAACATTGAAAAACACCAACAAATTCAACAACATCCTCAAAATTGAAAAACAACAACAACCTAAATATTGAAAAACACCAACAAATTCAACAACAACCTCAACATTGAAAAACAACAACAACCTCAACATTGAAAAACACCAACAAATACAACAACAACCTCAACATTGAAAAACACCAACAAATTCAACAACAACCTCAGCATTGAAAAACAACAACAACCTCAAAATTGAAAAACACCAACAAATTCAACAACAACCTCAACATTGAAAAATAACAACAACCTCAACATTGAAAAACACCAACAAATTCAACAACAACTTCAACATTGAAAAACACCAACAAATTCAACAACAACCTCGAAATTGAAAAACAGCAACAAATACAACAACAACCTCAACATTGAAAAACAACAACAACCTCAACATTGAAAAACACCAACAAATTCAACAACAAAATCAACATTGAAAAACAACAACAACCTCAACATTGCAAAACACCAGCAAATTCAACAACAACCTCACCATTTAAAAACACCAACAAATTCAACAACAACCTCAACATTGAAAAACAACAACAGTCTCAACATTGAAAAACACCAAAAAAATTCAACAACAACCTCAACATTGAAAAACAACAACAACCTCAACATTGAAAAACACCAACAAATTCAACAACAACCTCGACATTGAAAAACACCCTCAAATTCAAAATCAACCTCAACATTGAACAACACCAACAACCTCAAAATTGAAAAAACACCAACAAATTCAACAACAACCTCAACATTTAAAAACAACAACAACCTCAACATTGAAAAACACCAACAAATTCAACAACAACCTCAACATTGAAAAACACCAACAAATTCAACAACAACCTCAACATTGAAAAACACGAACAAACTCAACAACAACCTCAACATTGAAAAATAACAACAACCTCAACATTGAAAAACACCAACAAATTCAACAACAACCTCAACATTGAAAAACAACAACAACCTCATCATTGAAAAACACCAACAAATTCAACAACAACCTCAACATTGAAAAACACCAAGAACCTCAACATTGAAAAACACCAACAAATTCAACAACAACCTCAACATTGAAAAACAACAACAACCTCAACATTGAAAAACACCAACAAATTCAAAAACAACCTCAACATTGAAAAACAACAACAAACTCAACATTGAAAAACACCAACAAATTCAACAACAACCTCAACATTGAAAAACAACAACAACCTCAACATTGAAAAACACCAACAAATTAAACAACAACTTCAACATTGAAAAACACCAACAAATTCAACAACAACCTCAACATTGAAAAACAACAACAACCTCAACATTGAAAAACACACAAAAATTCAACAACTACCCAAACACTGAAAAACAACAACAACCTCAACATTGAAAAACACCAACAAATTCAACAACAACCTCAACATTGAAAAACACCAACAAATTCAACAACAACCTTAGCATTGAAAAAGAACAACAACCTCAACATTGGAAAACACCAACCAATTCAACAACATCATCAACATTGAAAAACAACAACAACCTCAACATTGAAAAACGCCAACAAATTCAACAAAAACTTCAACATTGAAAAACACCAACAAATTCAACAACAACCTCGAAATTGAAAAACACCAACAAATTCAACAACAACTTCAACATTGAAAAACACCAACAAATTCAACAACAACCTCGACATTGAAAAACACCATCAAATTCAACAACAACCTGAACATTGAAAAACAACAACAACCTAAATATTGAAAAACACCAACAAATTCAACAACAACCTCAACATTGAAAAACACCAACAAATTCAACAACAACCTCAACATTGAAAAACAACACCAACCTCAACATTGAAAAACACCAACAAATTCAACAACAACCTCAACATTGAAAAACAACAACAAATTCAACATTGAAAAACACAAACAAATTCAACAACAACCTCAACATTGAAAAACAACAGCAGCCTCAACATTGAAAAACACCAACAAATTCAACAATAACCTGAACGTTGAAAAACAACAACAACCTCAACATTGAAAAACACCAACAAATTCAACAACAACCTCAACATTGAAAAACACCAACAAATTCAACAACAACCTCAACATTGAAAAACACCAACAACCTCAACATTGAAAAACACCAACAAATTCAACAACAACCTCAACATTGAAAAACAACAACAACCTCAACATAGAAAAACACCAACAAATTAAACAACAACCTCAACTTTGAAAAACAACAACAAACTCAACATTGAAAAACACCAACAAATTCAACAACTACCTCAACATTGAAAAACAACAACAACCTCAACATTGAAAAACACCAACAAATTCAACAACAACCTCAACATTGAAAAACAACAACAAATTCAACAACAACCTCAACATTGAAAAACAACAACAACCTAAATATTGAAAAACACCAACAAATTCAACAACAACCTCAACATTGAAAAACAACAACAACCTCAACATTGAAAAACACCAACAAATTCAACAACAACCTCAACATTGAAAAACACCAACAAATTCAACAACAACCTCAGCATTGAAAAACAACAACAACCTCAAAATTGAAAAACACCAACAAATTCAACAACAACCTCAACATTGAAAAATAACAACAACCTCAACATTGAAAAACACCAACAAGTTCAACAACAACTTCAACATTGAAAAACACCAACAAATTCAACAACAACCTCGAAATTGAAAAACAGCAACAAATACAACAACAACCTCAACATTGAAAAACAACAACAACCTCAACATTGAAAAACACCAACAAATTCAACAACAAAATCAACATTGAAAAACAACAACAACCTCAACATTGCAAAACACCAGCAAATTCAACAACAACCTCACCATTTAAAAACACCAACAAATTCAACAACAACCTCAACATTGAAAAACAACAACAGTCTCAACATTGAAAAACACCAACAAATTCAACAACAACCTCAACATTGAAAAACAACAACAACCTCAACATTGAAAAACACCAACAAATTCAACAACAACCTCGACATTGAAAAACACCCTCAAATTCAAAATCAACCTCAACATTGAACAACACCAACAACCTCAAAATTGAAAAAACACCAACAAATTCAACAACAACCTCAACATTTAAAAACAACAACAACCTCAACATTGAAAAACACCAACAAATTCAACAACAACCTCAACATTGAAAAACACCAACAAATTCAACAACAACCTCAACATTGAAAAACACGAACAAACTCAACAACAACCTCAACATTGAAAAATAACAACAACCTCAACATTGAAAAACACCAACAAATTCAACAACAACCTCAACATTGAAAAACACCAACAAATTCAACAACAAACTCAAGATTGAAAAACACCCGCAAATTCAACAACCTCAACATTGAAAAACACCAACAAATTCAACAACAACCTCAACATTGAAAAACACCAACAAATTCAACAACAACCTCAACATTGAAAAACACCAACAACCTCAACATTGAAAAACACCAACAAATTCAACAACAACCTCAACATTGAAAAACAACAACAACCTCAACATAGAAAAACACCAACAAATTAAACAACAACCTCAACTTTGAAAAACAACAACAAACTCAACATTGAAAAACACCAACAAATTCAATAACTACCTCAACATTGAAAAACAACAACAACCTCAACATTGAAAAACACCAACAAATTCAACAACAACCTCAACATTGAAAAACACCAACAAATTCAACAACAACCTCAACATTGAAAAACAACAACAACCTAAATATTGAAAAACACCAACAAATTCAAAAACAACCTCAACATTGAAAAACAACAACAACCTCAACATTGAAAAACACCAACAAATTCAACAACAACCTCAACATTGAAAAACACCAACAAATTCAACAACAACCTCAGCATTGAAAAACAACAACAACCTCAAAATTGAAAAACACCAACAAATTCAACAACAACCTCAACATTGAAAAATAACAACAACCTCAACATTGAAAAACACCAACAAATTCAACAACAACTTCAACATTGAAAAACACCAACAAATTCAACAACAACCTCGAAATTGAAAAACAGCAACAAATACAACAACAACCTCAACATTGAAAAACAACAACAACCTCAACATTGAAAAACACCAACAAATTCAACAACAAAATCAACTTTGAAAAACAACAACAACCTCAACATTGCAAAACACCAGCAAATTCAACAACAACCTCACCATTTAAAAACACCAACAAATTCAACAACAACCTCAACATTGAAAAACAACAACAGTCTCAACATTGAAAAACACCGACAAATTCAACAACAACCTCAACATTGAAAAACAACAACAACCTCAACATTGAAAAACACCAACAAATTCAACAACAACCTCGACATTGAAAAACACCCTCAAATTCAAAATCAACCTCAACATTGAACAACACCAACAACCTCAAAATTGAAAAAACACCAACAAATTCAACAACAACCTCAATATTTAAAAACAACAACAACCTCAACATTGAAAAACACCAACAAATTCAACAACAACCTCAACATTGAAAAACACCAACAAATTCAACAACAACCTCAACATTGAAAAACACGAACAAACTCAACAACAACCTCAACATTGAAAAATAACAACATCCTCAACATTGAAAAACACCAACAAATTCAACAACAACCTCAACATTGAAAAACACCAACAAATTCAACAACAAACTCAAGATTGAAAAACACCCGCAAATTCAACAACCTCAACATTGAAAAACAACAACAACCTCATCATTGAAAAACACCAACAAATTCAACAACAACCTCAACATTGAAAAACACCAAGAACCTCAACATTGAAAAACACCAACAAATTCAACAACAACCTCAACATTGAAAAACAACAACAACCTCAACATTGAAAAACACCAACAAATTCAACAACAACCTCAACATTGAAAAACAACAACAAACTCAACATTGAAAAACACCAACAAATTCAACAACAACCTCAACATTGAAAAACAACAACAACCTCAACATTGAAAAACACCAACAAATTCAACAACAACTTCATCATTGAAAAACACCAACAAATTCAACAACAACCTCAACATTGAAAAACAACAACAACCTCAACATTGAAAAACACACAAAAATTCAACAACTACCCAAACACTGAAAAACAACAACAACCTCAACATTGAAAAACACCAACAAATTCAACAACAACCTCAACATTGAAAAACACCAACAAATTCAACAACAACCTCAGCATTGAAAAAGAACAACAACCTCAACATTGGAAAACACCAACAAATTCAACAACATCATCAACATTGAAAAACAACAACAACCTCAACATTGAAAAACGCCAACAAATTCAACAAAAACTTCGACATTGAAAAACACCAACAAATTCAACAACAACCTCGAAATTGAAAAACACCAACAAATTCAACAACAACTTCAACATTGAAAAACACCAACAAATTCAACAACAACCTCGACATTGAAAAACACCATCAAATTCAACAACAACCTGAACATTGAAAAACAACAACAACCTCAACACTGAAAAACACCAACAAATTCAACAACAACCTCAACATTGAAAAACAGCAACAAATTCAACAACAACCTCAACATTGAAAAACACCAACAAACTCAACGACAACCTCAACTTTGAAAAACAACAACAACCTCAACATTGAAAAACACCAACAAATTCAACAACAAACTCAAGATTGAAAAACACCAAGAAATTCAACATCCTCAACATTGAAAAACAAAAACAACCTCAACATTGAAAAACACCAACAAATTCAACAAAAACTTCAACATTGAAACACACCAATAAATTCAACAACAACCTCGAAATTGAGAAACACCAACAAATTCAACAACAAACTCAACATTGAAAAACACCAACAAATTCAACAACAACCTCGACATTGAAAAACACCATCAAATTCAACAACAACCTCAACATTGAAAAACATCAACAACCTCAAAATTGAAAAAACACCAACAAATTCAACAACAACCTCAACATTGAAAAACACCAACAAATTCAACAACAACCTCAACATTGAAAAGCACCAACTAATTCAACAACAACCTCAACATTGAAAAACACCAACAAACTCAACAACAACCTCAACATTGAAAAACAACAACAACCTCAACATTGAAAAACACCAACAGATTCAACAACAACCTCAACATTGAAAAA
Source organism: Isurus oxyrinchus (assembly GCA_026770705.1). Taxonomy (NCBI): domain Eukaryota; kingdom Metazoa; phylum Chordata; class Chondrichthyes; order Lamniformes; family Lamnidae; genus Isurus; species Isurus oxyrinchus. The sequence goes on from JANJGN010000208.1 coordinate 650,841, forward strand.
CACCAACAAGTTCAACAACAAACTCAAGATTGAAAAACACCAACAAATTCAACAACCTCAACATTGAAAAACAACAACAACCTCAACATTGAAAAACACCAACAAATTCAACAACAACCTCAACATTGAAAAACACCAACAAATTCAACAACAACCTCAACATTGAAAAACAGCAACAACCTCAACATTGAAAAACACCAACAAATTCAACAACAACCTCAACATTGAAAAACAACACCAACCTCAACATTGAAAAACACCAACAAATTCAACAACAACCTCAACTTTGAAAAACAACAACAAACTCAACATTGAAAAACACCAACAAATTCAACAACTACCTCAACATTGAAAAACAACAACAACCTCAACATTGAAAAACACCAACAAATTCAACAACAACCTCAACATTGAAAAACACCAACAAATTCAACAACAACCTCAACATTGAAAAACAACAACAACCTAAATATTGAAAAACACCAACAAATTCAACAACAACCTCAACATTGAAAAACAACAACAACCTCAACATTGAAAAACACCAACAAATTCAACAACAACCTCAACATTGAAAAACACCAACAAATTCAACAACAACCTCAGCATTGAAAAACAACAACAACCTCAACATTGAAAAACACCAACAAATTCAACAACAACCTCAACATTGAAAAACAACAACAACGTCAACATTGAAAAACACCAACAAATTCAACAACAACTTCAACATTGAAAAATACCAACAAATTCAACAACAACCTCGAAATTGAAAAACAGCAACAAATACAACAACAACCTCAACATTGAAAAACAACAACAACCTCAACATTGAAAAACACCAACAAATTCAACAACAACCTCAACATTGAAAAACAACAACAACCTCAACATTGCAAAACACCAGCAAATTCAACAACAACCTCAACATTTAAAAACACCAACAAATTCAACAACAACCTCAACATTGAAAAACAACAACAGTCTCAACATTGAAAAACACCAACAAATTCAACAACAACCTCAACATTGAAAAACAACAACAACCTCAACATTGAAAAACACCAACAAATTCAACAACAACCTCGACATTGAAAAACACCCTCAAATTCAAAATCAACCTCAACATTGAACAACACCAACAACCTCAAAATTGAAAAAACACCAACAAATTCAACAACAACCTCAACATATAAAAACAACAACAACCTCAATATTGAAAAACACCAACAAATTCAACAACAACCTCAACATTGAAAAACACCAACAAATTCAACAACAACCTCAACATTGAAAAACACCAACAAACTCAACAACAACCTCAACATTGAAAAATAACAACAACCTCAACATTGAAAAACACCAACAAATTCAACAACATCCTCAACATTGAAAAACACCAACAAATTCAACAACAAACTCAAGATTGAAAAACACCCGCAAATTCAACAACCTTAACATTGAAAAACAACAACAACCTCATCATTGAAAAACACCAACAAATTCAACAACAACCTCAACATTGAAAAACACCAACAACCTCAACTTTGAAAAACACCAACAAATTCAACAACAACCTCAACATTGAAAAACAACAACAACCTCAACATTGAAAAACACCAACAAATACAACAACAACCTCAACATTGAAAAACAACAACAAACTCAACATTGAAAAACACCAACAAATTCAACAACAACCTCAACATTGAAAAACAACAACAACCTCAACATTGAAAAACACCAACAAATTCAACAACAACTTCAACATTGAAAAACACCAACAAATTCAACAACAACCTCAACATTGAAAATCAACAATAACCTCAACATTGAAAAACTCACAAAAATTCAACAACTACCCAAACACTGAAAAACAACAACAAACTCAACATTAAAAAACACCAACAAATTCAACAACAACCTCAACATTGAAAAACACCAAAAAATTCAACAACAACCTCAGCATTGAAAAAGAACAACAAACTCAAAATTGAAAAACACCAACAAATGCAACAACAACATCAACATTGAAATACAACAACAACCTCAACATTGAAAAACACCAACAAATTCTACAAAAACTTCAACATTGAAAAACACCAACAAATTCAACAACAACCTCGAAATTGAAAAACACCAACAAATTCAACAACAACTTCAACATTGAAAAACACCAACAAATTCAACAACAACCTCGACATTGAAAAACACCATCAAATTCAACAACAACCTCAACATTGAAAAACACCAACAACCTCAAAATTGAAAAAACACCAACAAATTCAACAACAACCTCAACATTTAAAAACAACAACAACCTCAACAATGAAAAACACCAACAAATTCAACAACAACCTCAACATTGAAAAACACCAACAAACTCAGCAACAACCTCAACATTGAAAAACAAACAACAACCTCAACATTGAAAAACACCAACAAATTCAACAACAAACTCAAGATTGAAAAACACCAACAAATTCAACAACCTCAACATTGAAAAACAACAACAACGTCAACATTGAAAAACACCAACAAATTCAACAAAAACTTCAACATTGAAAAACACCAACAAATTCAACAACAACCTCGAAATTGAAAAACACCAACAAATTCAACAACAAACTCAACATTGAAAAACACCAACAAATTCAACAACAACCTCGACATTTAAAAACACCATCAAATTCAACAACAACCTCAACATTGAAAAACACCAACAACCTCAAAATTGAAAAAACACCAGCAAATTCAACAACAACCTCAACATTTAAAAACAACAACAACCTCAACATTAAAAAACACCAACAAATTCAACAACAACCTCAACATTGAAAAACACCAACAAATTCAACAACAACCTCAACATTGAAAAACAACAACAACCTCAACATTGAAAAACACCAACAAATTCAACAACAACCTCAACATTGAAAAACAACACCAACCTCAACATTGAAAAACACCAACAAATTCAACAACAACCTCAACATTGAAAATCAACAACAAACTCAACATTGAAAAACACCAACAAATTCCACAACAACCTCAACATTGAAAAACAACAACAACCTCAACATTGAAAAACACCAACAAATTCAACAATAACCTCAACGTTGAAAAACAACAACAACCTCAACATTGAAAAACACCAACAAATTCAACAACAACCTCAACATTGAAAAACACCAACAAATTCAACAACAACCTCAACATTGAAAAACACCAACAACCTCAACATTGAAAAACACCAACAAATTCAACAACAACCTCAACATTGAAAAACAACAACAACCTCAACATTGAAAAACACCAACAAATTCAACAACAACCTCAACTTTGAAAAACAACAACAAACTCAACATTGAAAAACACCAACAAATTGAACAACTACCTCAACATTGAAAAACAACAACAACATCAACATTGAAAAACACCAACAAATTCAACAACAACCTCAACATTGAAAAATACCAACAACCTCAACATTGAAAAAGACCAACAAATTCAACAACAACCTCAACATTGAAAAACAACAACAACCTCAACATTGAAAACACCAACAAATTCAACAACAACATCAACTTTGAAAAACAACAACAAACTCAACATTGAAAAACACCAACAAATTCAACAACAACCTCAACATTGAAAAACAACAACAACCTCAACATTGAAAAACACCAACAAATTCAACAACAACCTCAACATTGAAAAACACCAACAAATTCAACAACAACCTCAACATTGAAAAACAACAACAACCTAAACATTGAAAAACACCAACAAATTCAACAACAACCTCAACATTGAAAAACAACAACAACCTCAACATTGAAAAACACCAACAAATTCAACAACAACCTCAACATTGAAAAACACCAACAAATTCAACAACAACCTCAGCATTGAAAAACAACAACAACCTCAACATTGAAAAACACCAACAAATTCAACAACAACCTCAACATTGAAAAACAACAACAACCTCAACATTGAAAAACACCAACAAATTCAACAACAACTTCAACATTGAAAAACACCAACAAATTGAACAACAACCTCGAAATTGAAAAACAATAACAAATACAACAACAACCTCAACATTGAAAAACAACAACAACCTCAACATTGAAAAACACCAACAAATTCAACAACAACCTCAACATTGAAAAACAACAACAACCTCAACATTGCAAAACACCAGCAAATTTAACAACAACCTCAACATTTAAAAACACCAACAAATTCAACAACAACCTCAACATTGAAAAACAACAACAGTCTCAACATTGAAAAACGCCAACAAATTCAACAACAGCCTCAACATTGAAAAACAACAACAACCTCAACATTGAAAAACACCAACAAATTCAACAACAACCTCGACATTGAAAAACACCCTCAAATTCAAAATCAACCTCAACATTGAACAACACCAACAACCTTAAAATTGAAAAAACACCAACAAATTCAACAACAACCTCAACATTTAAAAACAACAACAACCTCAACATTGAAAAACACCAACAAATTCAACAACAACCTCAACATTGAAAAACACCAACAAATTCAACAACAACCTCAACATTGAAAAACACCAACAAACTCAACAACAACCTCAACATTGAAAAATAACAACAAACTCAACATTGAAAAACACCAACAAATTCAACAACAACCTCAAGATTGAAAAACACCCACAAATTCAACAACCTCAACATTGAAAAACAACAACAACCTCATCATTGAAAAACACCAACAAAGTCAACAACAACCTCAACATTGAAAAACACCAACAACCTCAAAATTGAAAAAACACCAACAAATTCAACAACAACCTCAACATCTAAAAACAACAACAACCTCAATATTGAAAAACACCAACAAATTCAACAACAACCTCAACATTGAAAAACACCAACAAATTCAACAACAACCTCAACATTGAAAAACACCAACAAACTCAACAACAACCTCAACATTGAAAAACAACAACAACCTCAACATTGAAAAACACCAACAGATTCAACAACAACCTCAACATTGAAAAACACCAACAAGTTCAACAACAAACTCAAGATTGAAAAACACCAACAAATTCAACAACCTCAACATTGAAAAACAACAACAACCTCAACATTGAAAAACACCAACAAATTCAACAACAACCTCAACATTGAAAAACACCAAAAAATTCAACAACAACCTCAACATTGAAAAACAGCAACAACCTCAACATTGAAAAACACCAACAAATTCAACAACAAGCTCAACATTGAAAAACAACACCAACCTCAACATTGAAAAACAACAACAAATTCAACAACAACCTCAACATTGAAAAACAACAACATCCTCAACATTGAAAAACACCAAAAAATTCAACAAAAACCTCAACATTGAAAAACAACAACAACCTCAACATTGAAAAACACCAACAAATTCAACAATAACCTCAACGTTGAAAAACAACAACAACCTCAACATTGAAAAACACCAACAAATTCAACAACAACCTCAACATTGAAAAACACCAACAAATTCAACAACAACCTCAACATTGAAAAATACCAACAACCTCAACATTGAAAAACACCAACAAATTCAACAACAACCTCAACATTGAAAAACAACAACAACCTCAACATTGAAAACACCAACAAATTCAACAACAACATCAACTTTGAAAAACAACAACAAACTCAACATTGAAAAACACCAACAAATTCAACAACAACCTCAACATTGAAAAACAACAACAACCTCAACATTGAAAAACACCAACAAATTCAACAACAACCTCAACATTGAGAAACACCAACAAATTCAACAACAACCTCAACATTGAAAAACAACAACAACCTAAACATTGAAAAACACCAACAAATTCAACAACAACCTCAACATTGAAAAACAACAACAACCTCAACATTGAAAAACAGCAACAAATTCAACAACAACCTCAACATTGAAAAACACCAACAAATTCAACAACAACCTCAGCATTGAAAAACAACAACAACCTCAACATTGAAAAACACCAACAAATTCAACAACAACCTCAACATTGAAAAACAACAACAACCTCAACATTGAAAAACACCAACAAATTCAACAACAACTTCAACATTGAAAAACACCAACAAATTCAACAACAACCTCAACATTTAAAAACACCATCAAATTCAACAACAACCTCAACATTGAAAAACAACAACAGTCTCAACATTGAAAAACACCAACAAATTCAACAACAACCTCAACATTGAAAAACAACAACAACCTCAACATTGAAAAACACCAACAAATTCAACAACAACCTCGACATTGAAAAACACCCTCAAATTCAAAATCAACACTCAACATTGAACAAAACCAACAACCTCAAAATTGAAAAAACACCAACAAATTCAACAACAACCTCAACATTTAAAAACAACAACAACCTCAACATTGAAAACACCAACAAATTCAACAACAACATCAACTTTGAAAAACAACAACAAACTCAACATTGAAAAACACCAACAAATTCAACAACAACCTCAACATTGAAAAACAACAACAACCTCAACATTGAAAAACACCAACAAATTCAACAACAACCTCAACATTGAAAAACACCAACAAATTCAACAACAACCTCAACATTGAAAAACAACAACAACCTAAACATTGAAAAACACCAACAAATTCAACAACAACCTCAACATTGAAAAACAACAACAACCTCAACATTGAAAAACACCAACAAATTCAACAACAACCTCAACATTGAAAAACACCAACAAATTCAACAACAACCTCAGCATTGAAAAACAAAAACAACCTCAACATTGAAAAACACCAACAAATTCAACAACAACCTCAACATTGAAAAACAACAACAACCTCAACATTGAAAAACACCAACAAATTCAACAACAACTTCAACATTGAAAAACACCAACAAATTCAACAACAACCTCGACATTGAAAAACACCCTCAAATTCAAAATCAACCTCAACATTGAACAACACCAACAACCTCAAAATTGAAAAAACACCAACAAATTCAACAACAACCTCAACATTTAAAAACAACAACAACCTCAACATTGAAAAACACCAACAAATTCAACAACAACCTCAACATTGAAAAACACCAACAAATTCAACAACAACCTCAACATTGAAAAACAACAACAACCTAAACATTGAAAAACACCAACAAATTCAACAACAACCTCAACATTGAAAAACAACAACAACCTCAACATTGAAAAACAGCAACAAATTCAACAACAACCTCAACATTGAAAAACACCAACAAATTCAACAACAACCTCAGCATTGAAAAACAACAACAACCTCAACATTGAAAAACACCAACAAATTCAACAACAACCTCAACATTGAAAAACAACAACAACCTCAACATTGAAAAACACCAACAAATTCAACAACAACTTCAACATTGAAAAACACCAACAAATTCAACAACAACCTCGAAATTGAAAAACACCAACAAATACAACAACAACCTCAACATTGAAAAACAACAACAACCTCAACATTGAAAAACACCAACAAATTCAACAACAACCTCAACATTGAAAAACAACAACAACCTCAACATTGCAAAACACCAGCAAATTCAACAACAACCTCAACATTTAAAAACACCATCAAATTCAACAACAACCTCAACATTGAAAAACAACAACAGTCTCAACATTGAAAAACACCAACAAATTCAACAACAACCTCAACATTGAAAAACAACAACAACCTCAACATTGAAAAACACCAACAAATTCAACAACAACCTCGACATTGAAAAACACCCTCAAATTCAAAATCAACACTCAACATTGAACAAAACCAACAACCTCAAAATTGAAAAAACACCAACAAATTCAACAACAACCTCAACATTTAAAAACAACAACAACCTCAACATTGAAAACACCAACAAATTCAACAACAACATCAACTTTGAAAAACAACAACAAACTCAACATTGAAAAACACCAACAAATTCAACAACAACCTCAACATTGAAAAACAACAACAACCTCAACATTGAAAAACACCAACAAATTCAACAACAACCTCAACATTGAAAAACACCAACAAATTCAACAACAACCTCAACATTGAAAAACAACAACAACCTAAACATTGAAAAACACCAACAAATTCAACAACAACCTCAACATTGAAAAACAACAACAACCTCAACATTGAAAAACACCAACAAATTCAACAACAACCTCAACATTGAAAAACACCAACAAATTCAACAACAACCTCAGCATTGAAAAACAAAAACAACCTCAACATTGAAAAACACCAACAAATTCAACAACAACCTCAACATTGAAAAACAACAACAACCTCAACATTGAAAAACACCAACAAATTCAACAACAACTTCAACATTGAAAAACACCAACAAATTCAACAACAACCTCGACATTGAAAAACACCCTCAAATTCAAAATCAACCTCAACATTGAACAACACCAACAACCTCAAAATTGAAAAAACACCAACAAATTCAACAACAACCTCAACATTTAAAAACAACAACAACCTCAACATTGAAAAACACCAACAAATTCAACAACAACCTCAACATTGAAAAACACCAACAAATTCAACAACAACCTCAACATTGAAAAACACCAACAAACTCAACAACAACCTCAACATTGAAAAATAACAACAACCTCAACATTGAAAAACACCAACAAATTCAACAACAACCTCAACATTGAAAAACACCAACAAATTCAACAACAAACTCAAGATTGAAAAACACCCGCAAATTCAACAGCCTTAACATTGAAAAACAACAACAACCTCATCATTGAAAAACACCAACAAATTCAACAACAACCTCAACATTGAAAAACACCAACAACCTCAACTTTGAAAAACACCAACAAATTCAACAACAACCTCAACATTGAAAAACAACAACAACCTCAACATTGAAAAACACCAACAAATACAACAACAACCTCAACATTGAAAAACAACAACAAACTCAACATTGAAAAACACCAACAAATTCAACAACAACCTCAACATTGAAAAACAACAACAACCTCAACATTGAAAAACACCAACAAATTCAACAACAACTTCAACATTGATAAACACCAACAAATTCAACAACAACCTCAACATTGAAAATCAACAATAACCTCAACATTGAAAAACTCACAAAAATTCAACAACTACCCAAACACTGAAAAACAACAACAACCTCAACATTAAAAAACACCAACAAATTCAACAACAACCTCAACATTGAAAAACACCAACAAATTCAACAACAACCTCAGCATTGAAAAAGAACAACAACCTCAACATTGAAAAACACCAACAAATTCAACAACAACATCAACATTGAAAAACAACAACAACCTCAACATTGAAAAACACCAACAAATTCAACAAAAACTTCAACATTGAAAAACACCAACAAATTCAACAACAACCTCGAAATTGAAAAACACCAACAAATTCAACAACAACTTCAACATTGAAAAACACCAACAAATTCAACAACAACCTCGACATTGAAAAACACCATCAAATTCAACAACAACCTCAACATTGAAAAACACCAACAACCTCAAAATTGAAAAAACACCAACAAATTCAACAACAACCTCAACATTTAAAAACAACAACAACCTCAACAATGAAAAACACCAACAAATTCAACAACAACCTCAACATTGAAAAACACCAACAAATTCAACAACAACCTCAACATTGAAAAACACCAACAAACTCAACAACATCCTCAACATTGAAAAACAAACAACAACCTCAACATTGAAAAACACCAACAAATTCAACAACAAACTCAAGATTGAAAAACACCAACAAATTCAACAACCTCAACATTGAAAAACAACAACAACCTCAACATTGAAAAACACCAACAAATTCAACAAAAACTTCAACATTGAAAAACACCAACAAATTCAACAACAACCTCGAAATTGAAAAACACCAACAAATTCAACAACAAACTCAACATTGAAAAACACCAACAAATTCAACAACAACCTCGACATTTAAAAACACCATCAAATTCAACAACAACCTCAACATTGAGAAACACCAACAGTCTCAAAATTGAAAAAACACCAACAAATTCAACAACAACCTCAACATTTAAAAACAACAACAACCTCAACATTAAAAAACACCAACAATTTCAACAACAACCTCAACATTGAGAAACACCAACAAATTCAACAACAACCTCAACATTGAAAAACAACAACAACCTCAACATTGAAAAACACCAACAAATTCAACAACAACCTCAACATTGAAAAACAACACCAACCTCAACATTGAAAAACACCAACAAATTCAACAACAACCTCAACATTGAAAATCAACAACAAACTCAACATTGAAAAACACCAACAAATTCCACAACAACCTCAACATTGAAAAACAACTACAACCTCAACATTGAAAAACACCAACAAATTCAACAATAACCTCAACGTTGAAAAACAACAACAACCTCAACATTGAAAAACACCAACAAATTCAACAACAACCTCAACATTGAAAAACACCAACAAATTCAACAACAACCTCAACATTGAAAAACACCAACAACCTCAACATTGAAAAACACCAACAAATTCAACAACAACCTCAACATTGAAAAACAACAACAACCTCAACATTGAAAAACACCAACAAATTCAACAACAACCTCAACTTTGAAAAACAACAACAAACTCAACATTGAAAAACACCAACAAATTCAACAACTACCTCAACATTGAAAAACAACAACAACCTCAACATTGAAAAACACCAACAAATTCAACAACAACCTCAACATTGAAAAACACCAACAAATTCAACAACAACCTCAACATTGAAAAACAACAACAACCTAAATATTGAAAAACACCAACAAATTCAACAACAACCTCAACATTGAAAAACAACAACAACCTCAACATTGAAAAACACCAACAAATTCAACAACAACCTCAACATTGAAAAACACCAACAAATTCAACAACAACCTCAGCATTGAAAAACAACAACAACCTCAACATTGAAAAACACCAACAAATTCAACAACAACCTCAACATTGAAAAACAACAACAACCTCAACATTGAAAAACACCAACAAATTCAACAACAAAATCAACATTGAACAACAACAACAACCTCAACATTGCAAAAAACCAGCAAATTCAACAACAACCTCACCATTTTTAAAACACCAACAAATTCAACAACAACCTCAACATTGAAAAACAACAACAGTCTCAACATTGAAAAACACCAACAAATTCAACAACAACCTCAACATTGAAAAACAACAACAACCTCAACATTGAAAAGCACCAACAAATTCAACAACAACCTCGACATTGAAAAACACCCTGAAATTCAAAATCAACCTCAACATTGAACAACACCAACAACCTCAAAATTGAAAAAACACCAACAAATTCAACAACAACCTCAACATTTAAAAACAACAACAACCTCAACATTGAAAAACACCAACAAATTCAACAACAACCTCAACATTGAAAAACACCAACAAATTCAACAACAACCTCAACATTGAAAAACACCAACAAACTCAACAACAACCTCAACATTGAAAAACAACAACAACCTCAACATTGAAAACACCAACAAATTCAACAACAACATCAACTTTGAAAAACAACAACAAACTCAACTTTGAAAAACACCAACAAATTCAACAACAACCTCAACATTGAAAAACACCAACAAATTCAACAACAACCTCAACATTGAAAAACAACAACAACCTAAACATTGAAAAACACCAACAAATTCATAAACAACCTCAACATTGAAAAACAACAACAACCTAAACATTGAAAAACACCAACAAATTCAACAACAACCTCAACATTGAAAAACAACAACAACCTCAACATTGAAAAACACCAACAAATTCAACAACAACCTCAACATTGAAAAACACCAACAAATTCAACAACAACCTCAGCATTGAAAAACAACAACAACCTCAACATTGAAAAACACCAACAAATTCAACAACAACCTCAACATTGAAAAACAACAACAACCTCAACATTGAAAAACACCAACAAATTCAACAACAACTTCAACATTGAAAAACACCAACAAATTCAACAACAACCTCGAAATTGAAAAACAATAACAAATACAACAACAACCTCAACATTGAAAAACAACAACAACCTCAACATTGAAAAACACCAACAAATTCAACAACAACCTCAACATTGAAAAACAACAACAACCTCAACATTGCAAAACACCAGCAAATTCAACAACAACCTCAACATTTAAAAACACCAACAAATTCAACAACAACCTCAACATTGAAAAACAACAACAGTCTCAACATTGAAAAACGCCAACAAATTCAACAACAGCCTCAACATTGAAAAACAACAACAAATTCAACAACAACCTCGACATTTAAAAACACCATCAAATTCAACAACAACCTCAACATTGAGAAACACCAACAGTCTCAAAATTGAAAAAACACCAACAAATTCAACAACAACCTCAACATTTAAAAACAACAACAACCTCAACATTAAAAAACACCAACAAATTCAACAACAACCTCAACATTGAGAAACACCAACAAATTCAACAACAACCTCAACATTGAAAAACAACAACAACCTCAACATTGAAAAACACCAACAAATTCAACAACAACCTCAACATTGAAAAACAACACCAACCTCAACATTGAAAAACACCAACAAATTCAACAACAACCTCAACATTGAAAATCAACAACAAACTCAACATTGAAAAACACCAACAAATTCCACAACAACCTCAACATTGAAAAACAACTACAACCTCAACATTGAAAAACACCAACAAATTCAACAATAACCTCAACGTTGAAAAACAACAACAACCTCAACATTGAAAAACACCAACAAATTCAACAACAACCTCAACATTGAAAAACACCAACAAATTCAACAACAACCTCAACATTGAAAAACACCAACAACCTCAACATTGAAAAACACCAACAAATTCAACAACAACCTCAACATTGAAAAACAACAACAACCTCAACATTGAAAAACACCAACAAATTCAACAACAACCTCAACTTTGAAAAACAACAACAAACTCAACATTGAAAAACACCAACAAATTCAACAACTACCTCAACATTGAAAAACAACAACAACCTCAACATTGAAAAACACCAACAAATTCAACAACAACCTCAACATTGAAAAACACCAACAAATTCAACAACAACCTCAACATTGAAAAACAACAACAACCTAAATATTGAAAAACACCAACAAATTCAACAACAACCTCAACATTGCAAAACAACAACAACCTCAACATTGAAAAACACCAACAAATTCAACAACAACCTCAACATTGAAAAACACCAACAAATTCAACAACAACCTCAGCATTGAAAAACAACAACAACCTCAACATTGAAAAACACCAACAAATTCAACAACAACCTCAACATTGAAAAACAACAACAACCTCAACATTGAAAAACACCAACAAATTCAGCAACAACTTCAACATTGAAAAACACCAACAAATTCAACAACAACCTCGAAATTGAAAAACAGCAACAAATACAACAACAACCTCAACATTGAAAAACAACAACAACCTCCACATTGAAAAACACCAACAAATTCAACAACAAAATCAACATTGAAAAACAACAACAACCTCAACATTGCAAAAAACCAGCAAATTCAACAACAACCTCACCATTTTAAAACACCAACAAATTCAACAACAACCTCAACATTGAAAAACAACAACAGTCTCAACATTGAAAAACACCAACAAATTCAACAACAACCTCAACATTGAAAAACAACAACAACCTCAACATTGAAAAGCACCAACAAATTCAACAACAACCTCGACATTGAAAAACACCCTGAAATTCAAAATCAACCTCAACATTGAACAACACCAACAACCTCAAAATTGAAAAAACACCAACAAATTCAACAACAACCTCAACATTTAAAAACAACAACAACCTCAACATTGAAAAACACCAACAAATTCAACAACAACCTCAACATTGAAAAACACCAACAAATTCAACAACAACCTCAACATTGAAAAACACCAACAAACTCAACAACAACCTCAACATTGAAAAACAACAACAACCTCAACATTGAAAACACCAACAAATTCAACAACAACATCAACTTTGAAAAACAACAACAAACTCAACTTTGAAAAACACCAACAAATTCAACAACAACCTCAACATTGAAAAACACCAACAAATTCAACAACAACCTCAACATTGAAAAACAACAACAACCTAAACATTGAAAAACACCAACAAATTCATAAACAACCTCAACATTGAAAAACAACAACAACCTAAACATTGAAAAACACCAACAAATTCAACAACAACCTCAACATTGAAAAACAACAACAACCTCAACATTGAAAAACACCAACAAATTCAACAACAACCTCAACATTGAAAAACACCAACAAATTCAACAACAACCTCAGCATTGAAAAACAACAACAACCTCAACATTGAAAAACACCAACAAATTCAACAACAACCTCAACATTGAAAAACAACAACAACCTCAACATTGAAAAACACCAACAAATTCAACAACAACTTCAACATTGAAAAACACCAACAAATTCAACAACAACCTCGAAATTGAAAAACAATAACAAATACAACAACAACCTCAACATTGAAAAACAACAACAACCTCAACATTGAAAAACACCAACAAATTCAACAACAACCTCAACATTGAAAAACAACAACAACCTCAACATTGCAAAACACCAGCAAATTCAACAACAACCTCAACATTTAAAAACACCAACAAATTCAACAACAACCTCAACATTGAAAAACAACAACAGTCTCAACATTGAAAAACGCCAACAAATTCAACAACAGCCTCAACATTGAAAAACAACAACAACCTCAACATTGAAAAACACCAACAAATTCAACAACAACCTCGACATTGAAAAACACCCTCAAATTCAAAATCAACCTCAACATTGAACAACACCAACAACCTCAAAATTGAAAAAACACCAACAAATTCAACAACAACCTCAACATTTAAAAACAACAACAACCTCAACATTGAAAAACACCAACAAATTCAACAACAACCTCAACATTGAAAAACACCAACAAATTCAACAACAACCTCAACATTGAAAAACACCAACAAACTCAACAACAACCTCAACATTGAAAAATAACTACAAACTCAACATTGAAAAACACCAACAAATTCAACAACAACCTCAATATTGAAAAACATCAACAAATTCAACAACAAACTCAAGATTGAAAAACACCCACAAATTCAACAACCTCAACATTGAAAAACAACAACAACCTCATCATTGAAAAACACCAACAAAGTCAACAACAACCTCAACATTGAAAAACACCAACAACCTCAAAATTGAAAAAACACCAACAAATTCAACAACAACCTCAACATCTAAAAACAACAACAACCTCAATATTGAAAAACACCAACAAATTCAACAACAACCTCAACATTGAAAAACACCAACAAATTCAACAACAACCTCAACATTGAAAAACACCAACAAACTCAACAACAACCTCAACATTGAAAAACAACAACAACCTCAACATTGAAAAACACCAACAGATTCAACAACAACCTCAACATTGAAAAACACCAACAAGTTCAACAACAAACTCAAGATTGAAAAACACCAACAAATTCAACAACTTCAACATTGAAAAACAACAACAACCTCAACATTGAAAAACACCAACAAATTCAACAACAACCTCAACATTGAAAAACACCAAAAAATTCAACAACAACCTCAACATTGAAAAACAGCAACAACCTCAACATTGAAAAACACCAACAAATTCAACAACAACCTCAACATTGAAAAACAACACCAACCTCAACATTGAAAAACAACAACAAATTCAACAACAACCTCAACATTGAAAAACAACAACATCCTCAACATTGAAAAACACCAAAAAATTCAACAAAAACCTCAACATTGAAAAACAACAACAACCTCAACATTGAAAAACACCAACAAATTCAACAATAACCTCAACGTTGAAAAACAACAACAACCTCAACATTGAAAAACACCAACAAATTCAACAACAACCTCAACATTGAAAAACACCAACAAATTCAACAACAACCTCAACATTGAAAAATACCAACAACCTCAACATTGAAAAACACCAACAAATTCAACAACAACCTCAACATTGAAAAACAACAACAACCTCAACATTGAAAACACCAACAAATTCAACAACAACATCAACTTTGAAAAACAACAACAAACTCAACATTGAAAAACACCAACAAATTCAACAACAACCTCCACATTGAAAAACAACAACAACCTCAACATTGAAAAACACCAACAAATTCAACAACAACCTCAACATTGAGAAACACCAACAAATTCAACAACAACCTCAACATTGAAAAACAACAACAACCTAAACATTGAAAAACACCAACAAATTCAACAACAACCTCAACATTGAAAAACAACAACAACCTCAACATTGAAAAACAGCAACAAATTCAACAACAACCTCAACATTGAAAAACACCAACAAATTCAACAACAACCTCAGCATTGAAAAACAACAACAGCCTCAATATTGAAAAACACCAACAAATTCAACAACAACCTCAACATTGAAAAACAACAACAACCTCAACATTGAAAAACACCAACAAATTCAACAACAACTTCAACATTGAAAAACACCAACAAATTCAACAACAACCTCGAAATTGAAAAACACCAACAAATACAACAACAACCTCAACATTGAAAAACAACAACAACCTCAACATTGAAAAACACCAACAAATTCAACAACAACCTCAACATTGAAAAACAACAACAACCTCAACATTGCAAAACACCAGCAAATTCAACAACAACCTCAACATTTAAAAACACCATCAAATTCAACAACAACCTCAACATTGAAAAACAACAACAGTCTCAACATTGAAAAACAGCAACAAATTCAACAACAACCTCAACATTGAAAAACAACAACAACCTCAACATTGAAAAACACCAACAAATTCAACAACAACCTCGACATTGAAAAACACCCTCAAATTCAAAATCAACCTCAACATTGAACAAAACCAACAACCTCAAAATTGAGAAAACACCAACAAATTCAACAACAACCTCAACATTTAAAAACAGCAACAATCTCAACATTGAAAACACCAACAAATTCAACAACAACATCAACTTTGAAAAACAACAACAACCTCAACATTGAAAACACCAACAAATTCAACAACAACATCAACTTTGAAAAACAACAACAAACTCAACATTGAAAAACACCAACAAATTCAACAACAACCTCAACATTGAAAAACAACAACAACCTCAACATTGAAAAACACCAACAAATTCAACAACAACCTCAACATTGAGAAACACCAACAAATTCAACAACAACCTCAACATTGAAAAACAACAACAACCTAAACATTGAAAAACACCAACAAATTCAACAACAACCTCAACATTGAAAAACAACAACAACCTCAACATTGAAAAACAGCAACAAATTCAACAACAACCTCAACATTGAAAAACACCAACAAATTCAACAACAACCTCAGCATTGAAAAACAACAACAACCTCAACATTGAAAAACACCAACAAATTCAACAACAACCTCAACATTGAAAAACAACAACAACCTCAACATTGAAAAACACCAACAAATTCAACAACAACTTCAACATTGAAAAACACCAACAAATTCAACAACAACCTCGAAATTGAAAAACACCAACAAATACAACAACAACCTCAACATTGAAAAACAACAACATCCTCAACATTGAAAAACACCAACAAATTCAACAACAACCTCAACATTGAAAAACAACAACAACCTCAACATTGCAAAACACCAGCAAATTCAACAACAACCTCAACATTGAAAAACAACAACAGTCTCAACATTGAAAAACACCAACAAATTCAACAACAACCTCAACATTGAAAAACAACAACAACCTCAACATTGAAAAACACCAACAAATTCAACAACAACCTCGACATTGAAAAACACCCTCAAATTCAAAATCAACCTCAACATTGAACAAAACCAACAACCTCAAAATTGAGAAAACACCAACAAATTCAACAACAACCTCAACATTTAAAAACAACAACAACCTCAACATTGAAAACACCAACAAATTCAACAACAACATCAACTTTGAAAAACAACAACAAACTCAACATTGAAAAACACCAACAAATTCAACAACAACCTCAACATTGAAAAACAACAACAAATTCAACAACAACCTCAACATTGAAAAACAACAACAACCTAAACATTGAAAAACACCAACAAATTCAACAACAACCTGAACATTGAAAAACAACAACAACCTCAACATTGAAAAACACCAACAAATTCAACAACAACCTCAACATTGAAAAACACCAACAAATTCAACAACAACCTCAGCATTGAAAAACAAAAACAACCTCAACATTGAAAAACACCAACAAATTCAACAACAACCTCAAAATTGAAAAACAACAACAACCTCAACATTGAAAAAGACCAACAAATTCAACAACAACTTCAACATTGAAAAACACCAACAAATTCAACAACAACCTCGAAATTGCAAAACAATAACAAATACAACAACAACCTCAACATTGAAAAACAACAACAACCTCAACATTGAAAAACACCAACAAATTCAACAACAACCTCAACATTGAAAAACAACAACAACCTCAACACTGCAAAACACCAGCAAATTGAACAACAACCTCAACATTTAAAAACACCAACAAATTCAACAACAACCTCAACATTGAAAAACAACAACAGTCTCAACATTGAAAAACGCCAACAAATTCAACAACAACCTCAACATTGAAAAACAACAACAACCTCAACATTGAAAAACACCAACAAATTCAACAACAACCTCGACATTGAAAAACACCCTCAAATTCAAAATCAACCTCAACATTGAACAACACCAACAACCTCAAAATTGAAAAAACACCAACAAATTCAACAACAACCTCAACATTTAAATACAACAACAACCTCAACATTGAAAAACACCAACAAATTCAACAACAACCTCAACATTGAAAAACACCAACAAAATCAACAACAACCTCAACATTGAAAAACACCAACAAACTCAACAAAAACCTCAACATTGAAAAATAACAACAAACTCAACATTGAAAAACACCAACAAATTCAACAACAACCTCAATATTGAAAAACATCAACAAATTCAACAACAAACTCAAGATTGAAAAACACCCACAAATTCAACAACCTCAACATTGAAAAACAACAACAACCTCATCATTGAAAAACACCAACAAATTCAACAACAACCTCAACATTGAAAAACACCAACAACCTCAAAATTGAAAAAACACCAACAAATTCAACAACAACCTCAACATCTAAAAACAACAACAACCTCAATATTGAAAAACACCAACAAATTCAACAACAACCTCAACATTGAAAAACACCAACAAATTCAACAACAACCTCAAGATTGAAAAACACCAACAAACTCAACAACAACCTCAACATTGAAAAACAACAACAACCTCAACATTGAAAAACACCAACAGATTCAACAACAACCTCAACATTGAAAAACACCAACAAGTTCAACAACAAACTCAAGATTGAAAAACACCAACAAATTCAACAACCTCAACATTGAAAAACAACAACAACCTCAACATTGAAAAACACCAACAAATTCAACAACAACCTCAACATTGAAAAACACCAACAAATTCAACAACAACCTCAACATTGAAAAGCAGCAACAACCTCAACATTGAAAAATACCAACAAATTAAACAACAACCTCAACATTGAAAAACAACACCAACCTCAACATTGAAAAACACCAACAAATTCAACAACAACCTCAACATTGAAAAACAACAACATCCTCAACATTGAAAAACACCAAAAAATTCAACAAAAACCTCAACATTGAAAGACAACAACAACCTCAACATTGAAAAACACCAACAAATTCAACAATAACCTCAACGTTGAAAAACAACAACAACCTCAACATTGAAAAACTCCAACAAATTCAACAACAACCTCAACATTGAAAAACACCAACAAATTCAACAACAACCTCAACATTGAAAAATACCAACAACCTCAACATTGAAAAACACCAACAAATTCATCAACAACCTCAACATTGAAAAACAACAACAACCTCAACATTGAAAACACCAACAAATTCATCAACAACATCAACTTTGAAAAACAACAACAAACTCAACATTGAAAAACACCAACAAATTCAACAACAACCTCAACATTGAAAAACAACAACAACCTCAACATTGCAAAACACCAACAAATTCAACAACAACCTCAACATTGAAAAACACCAACAAATTCAACAACAACCTCAACATTGAAAAACACCAACAAACTCAACAACAACCTCAACATTGAAAAATAACAACAAACTCAACATTGAAAAACACCAACAAATTCAACAACAACCTCAATATTGAAAAACATCAACAAATTCAACAACAAACTCAAGATTGAAAAACACCCACAAATTCAACAACCTCAACATTGAAAAACAACAACAACCTCATCATTGAAAAACACCAACAAATTCAACAACAACCTCAACATTGAAAAACACCAACGACCTCAACATTGAAAAACACCAACAAATTCAACAACAACCTCAACATTGAAAAACAACAACAACCTCAACATTGAAAAACACCAACAAATCCAACAACAACCTCAACATTGAAAAACAACAACAAACTCAACATTGAAAAACACCAACAAATTCAACAACAACCTCAACATTGAAAAACATCAACAACCTCAACATTGAAAAACACCAACAAATTCAACAACAACTTCAACATTGAAAAACACCAACAAATTCAACAACAACCTCAACATTGAATAACAACAACAACCTCAACATTGAAAAACACACAAAAATTCAACAACTACCCAAACACTGAAAAACAACAACAACCTCAACATTGAAAAACACCAACAAATTCAACAACAACCTCAACATTGAAAAACACCAACAAATTCAACAACAACCTCAGCATTGAAAAAGAACAACAACCTCAACTTTGAAAAACACCAACAAATTCAACAACAACATCAACATTGAAAAACAACAACAACCTCAACATTGAAAAACACCAACAAATTCAACAAAAACTTCAACATTGAAAAACACCAACAAATTCAACAACAACCTCGAAATTGAAAAACACCAACAAATTCAACAACAACTTAAACATTGAAAAACACCAACAAATTCAACAACAACCTCGACATTGAAAAACACCATCAAATTCAACAACAACCTCAACATTGAAAAACACCAACAAGCTCAAAATTGAAAAAACACCAACAAATTCAACAACAACCTCAACACTGAAAAACACCAACAAATTCAACAACAACCTCAACATTGAAAAACACCAACAAATTCAACAACAACCTCAACATTGAAAAACACTAACAAACTCAACAACAACCTCAACATTGAAAAACAACAACAACCTCAACATTGAAAAACACCAACAAATTCAACAACAAACTCAAGATTGAAAAACACCAACAAATTCAACAACCTCAACATTGAAAAACAACAACAACCTCAACATTGAAAAACACCAACAAATTCAACAACAACCTCAACATTGAAAAACAACAACAACCTCAACATTGAAAAACACCAACAAATTCAACAACAACCTCAACATTGAAAAACAACAACAACCTCAACATTGCAAAACACCAGCATATTCAACAACAACCTCAACATTTAAAAACACCAACAAATTCAACAACAACCTCAACATTGAAAAACAACAACAGTCTCAACATTGAAAAACACCAACAAATTCAACAACAACCTCAACATTGAAAAACACCAACAAATTCAACAACAACCTCAACATTGAAAAACAACAACAACCTCAACATTGAAAAACACCAACAAATTCAACAACAACCTCGACATTGAAAAACACCCTCAAATTCAAAATCAACCTCAACATTGAACAAAACCAACAACCTCAAAATTGAAAAAACACCAACAAATTCAACAACAACCTCAACATTTAAAAACAACAACAACCTCAACATTGAAAACACAAACAAATTCAACAACAACATCAACTTTGAAAAACAACAACAAACTCAACATTGAAAAACACCAACAAATTCAACAACAACCTCAACATTGAAAAACAACAACAACCTCAACATTGAAAAACACCAACAAATTCAACAACAACCTCAACATTGAAAAACACCAACAAATTCAACAACAACCTCAACATTGAAAAACAACAACAACCTAAACATTGAAAAACACCAACAAATTCAACAACAACCTCAACATTGAAAAACAACAACAACCTCAACATTGAAAAACACCAACAAATTCAACAACAACCTCAACATTGAAAAACACCAACAAATTCAACAACAACCTCAGCATTGAAAAACAAAAACAACCTCAACATTGAAAAACACCAACAAATTCAACAACAACCTCAACATTGAAAAACAACAACAACCTCAACATTGAAAAACACCAACAAATTCAACAACAACTTCAACATTGCAAAACACCAGCAAATTGAACAACAACCTCAACATTTAAAAACACCAACAACCTCAAAATTGAAAAAACACCAACAAATTCAACAACAACCTCAACATTTAAAAACAACAACAACCTCAACATTGAAAAACACCAACAAATTCAACAACAACCTCAACATTGAAAAACACCAACAAAATCAACAACAACCTCAACATTGAAAAACACCAACAAACTCAACAAAAACCTCAACATTGAAAAATAACAACAAACTCAACATTGAAAAACACCAACAAATTCAACAACAACCTCAATATTGAAAAACATCAACAAATTCAACAACAAACTCAAGATTGAAAAACACCCACAAATTCAACAACCTCAACATTGAAAAACAACAACAACCTCATCATTGAAAAACACCAACAAATTCAACAACAACCTCAACATTGAAAAACACCAACAACCTCAAAATTGAAAAAACACCAACAAATTCAACAACAACCTCAACATCTAAAAACAACAACAACCTCAATATTGAAAAACACCAACAAATTCAACAACAACCTCAACATTGAAAAACACCAACAAATTCAACAACAACCTCAAGATTGAAAAACACCAACAAACTCAACAACAACCTCAACATTGAAAAACAACAACAACCTCAACATTGAAAAACACCAACAGATTCAACAACAACCTCAACATTGAAAAACACCAACAAGTTCAACAACAAACTCAAGATTGAAAAACACCAACAAATTCAACAACCTCAACATTGAAAAACAACAACAACCTCAACATTGAAAAACACCAACAAATTCAACAACAACCTCAACATTGAAAAACACCAACAAATTCAACAACAACCTCAACATTGAAAAACAGCAACAACCTCAACATTGAAAAACACCAACAAATTCAACAACAACCTCAACATTGAAAAACAACACCAACCTCAACATTGAAAAACACCAACAAATTCAACAACAACCTCAACATTGAAAAACAACAACATCCTCAACATTGAAAAACACCAAAAAATTCAACAAAAACCTCAACATTGAAAGACAACAACAACCTCAACATTGAAAAACACCAACAAATTCAACAATAACCTCAACGTTGAAAAACAACAACAACCTCAACATTGAAAAACACCAACAAATTCAACAACAACCTCAACATTGAAAAACACCAACAAATTCAACAACAACCTCAACATTGAAAAATACCAACAACCTCAACATTGAAAAACACCAACAAATTCAACAACAACCTCAACATTGAAAAACAACAACAACCTCAACATTGAAAACACCAACAAATTCAACAACAACATCAACTTTGAAAAACAACAACAAACTCAACATTGAAAAACACCAACAAATTCAACAACAACCTCAACATTGAAAAACAACAACAACCTCAACATTGAAAAACACCAACAAATTCAACAACAACCTCAACATTGAAAAACACCAACAAATTCAACAACAACCTCAACATTGAAAAACACCAACAAACTCAACAACAACCTCAACATTGAAAAATAACAACAAACTCAACATTGAAATACACCAACAAATTCAACAACAACCTCAATATTGAAGAACATCAACAAATTCAACAACAAACTCAAGATTGAAAAACACCCACAAATTCAACAACCTCAACATTGAAAAACAACAACAACCTCATCATTGAAAAACACCAACAAATTCAACAACAACCTCAACATTGAAAAACACCAACAACCTCAACATTGAAAAACACCAACAAATTCAACAACAACCTCAACATTGAAAAACAGCAACAACCTCAACATTGAAAAACACCAACAAATCCAACAACAACCTCAACATTGAAAAACAACAACAAACTCAACATTGAAAAACACCAACAAATTCAACAACAACCTCAACATTGAAAAACAACAACAACCTCAACATTGAAAAACACCAACAAATTCAACAACAACTTCAACATTGAAAAACACCAACAAATTCAACAACAACCTCAACATTGAATAACAACAACAACCTCAGCATTGAAAAACACACAAAAATTCAACAACTACCCAAACACTGAAAAACAACAACAACCTCAACATTGAAAAACACCAACAAATTCAACAACAACCTCAACATTGAAAAACACCAACAAATTCAACAACAACCTCAGCATTGAAAAAGAACAACAACCTCAACTTTGAAAAACACCAACAAATTCAACAACAACATCAACATTGAAAAACAACAACAAACTCAACATTGAAAAACACCAAGAAATTCAACAAAAACTTCAACATTGAAAAACACCAACAAATTCAACAAAAACCTCGAAATTGAAAAACACCAACAAATTCAACAACAACTTCAACATTGAAAAACACCAACAAATTCAACAACAACCTCGACATTGAAAAACACCATCAAATTCAACAACAACCTCAACATTGAAAAACACCAACAACCTCAAAATTGAAAAAACACCAACAAATTCAACAACAACCTCAACACTGAAAAACACCAACAAATTCAACAACAACCTCAACATTGAAAAACACTAACAAACTCAACAACAACCTCAACATTGAAAAACAACAA
Organism: Isurus oxyrinchus; assembly: GCA_026770705.1. Lineage (NCBI taxonomy): Eukaryota > Metazoa > Chordata > Chondrichthyes > Lamniformes > Lamnidae > Isurus > Isurus oxyrinchus. Next base: position 676,248 of record JANJGN010000208.1, read on the forward strand.
CAACCTCAACATTGAAAAACACCAACAAATTCAACAACCTCAACATTGAAAAACCACAACAACCTCAACATTGAAAAACACCAACAAATTCAACAACAACCTCAACATTGAAAAACAACAACAACCTCAACATTGAAAAACACCAACAAATTCAACAACAACCTCAACATTGAAAAACAACAACAACCTCAACATTGCAAAACACCAGCATATTCAACAACAACCTCAACATTTAAAAACACCAACAAATTCAACAACAACCTCAACATTGAAAAACAACAACAGTCTCAACATTGAAAAACACCAACAAATTCAACAACAACCTCAACATTGAAAAACAACAACAACCTCAACATTGAAAAACACCAACAAATTCAACAACAACCTCGACATTGAAAAACACCCTCAAATTCAAAATCAACCTCAACATTGAACAACACCAACAACCTCAAAATTGAAAAAACACGAACAAATTCAACAACAACCTCAACATTTAAAAACAACAACAACCTCAACATTGAAAAACACCAACAAATTCAACAACAACCTCAACATTGAAAAACACCAACAAATTCAACAACAACCTCAACATTGAAAAACACCAACAAACTCAACAACAACCTCAACATTGAAAAATAACAACAACCTCAACATTGAAAAACACCAACAAATTCAACAACAACCTCAACATTGAAAAACACCAACAAATTCAACAACAAACTCAAAATTGAAAAACACCCGCAAATTCAACAACCTTAACATTGAAAAACAACAACAACCTCATCATTGAAAAACACCAACAAATTCAACAACAACCTCAACATTGAAAAACACCAACAACCTCAACTTTGAAAAACACCAACAAATTCAACAACAACCTCAACATTGAAAAACAACAACAACCTCAACATTGAAAAACACCAACAAATTCAACAGCAACCTCAACATTGAAAAACAACAACAAACTCAACATTGAAAAACACCAACAAATTCAACAACAACCTCAACAGTGAAAAACAACAACAACCTCAACATTGAAAAACACCAACAAATTCAACAACAACTTCAACATTGAAAAACACCAACAAATTCAACAACAACCTCAACATTGAAAATCAACAATAACCTCAACATTGAAAAACTCCCAAAAATTCAACAACTACCCAAACACTGAAAAACAACAACAACCTCAACATTAAAAAACACCAACAACTTCAACAACAACCTCAACATTGAAAAACACCAACAAATTCAACAACAACCTCAGCACTGAAAAAGAACAACAACCTCAACATTGAAAAACACCAACAAATTCAACAACAACATCAACATTGAAAAACAACAACAACCTCAACATTGAAAAACACCAACAAATTCAACAAAAACTTCAACATTGAAAAACACCAACAAATTCAACAACAACCTCGAAATTGAAAAACACCAACAAATTCAACAACAACTTCAACATTGAAAAACACCATCAAATTCAACAACAACCTCAACATTGACAAACACCAACAACCTCAACAATGAAAAACACCAACAAATTCAACAACAACCTCAACATTGAAAAACACCAACAAATTCAACAACAACCTCAACATTGAAAAACACCAACAAACTCAACAACAACCTCAACATTGAAAAACAAACAACAACCTCAACATTGAAAAACACCAACAAATTCAACAACAAACTCAAGATTGAAAAACACCAACAAATTCAACAACCTCAACATTGAAAAACAACAACAACCTCAACATTGAAAAACACCAACAAATTCAACAAAAACTTCAACATTGAAAAACACCAACAAATTCAACAACAACCTCGAAATTGAAAAACACCAACAAATTCAACAACAACCTCGACATTGAAAAACACCATCAAATTCAACAACAACCTCAACATTGAAAAACACCAACAACCTCAAAATTGAAAAAACACCAACAAATTCAACAACAACCTCAACATTTAAAAACAACAACAACCTCAACAATGAAAAACACCAACAAATTCAACAACAACCTCAACATTGAAAAACACCAACAAATTCAACAACAACCTCAACATTGAAAAACACCAACAAACTCAACAACAACCTCAACATTGAAAAACAAACAACAACCTCAACATTGAAAAACACCAACAAATTCAACAACAAACTCAAGATTGAAAAACACCAACAAATTCAACAACCTCAACATTGAAAAACAACAACAACCTCAACATTGAAAAACACCAACAAATTCAACAAAAACTTCAACATTGGAAAACACCAACAAATTCAACAACAACCTCGAAATTGAAAAACACCAACAAATTCAACAACAAACTCAACATTGAAAAACACCAACAAATTCAACAACAACCTCGACATTTAAAAACACCATCAAATTCAACAACAACCTCAACATTGAAAAACACCAACAACCTCAAAATTGAAAAAACACCAACAAATTCAACAACAACCTCAACATTTAAAAACAACAACAACCTCAACATTAAAAAACACCAACAAATTCAACAACAACCTCAACATTGAAAAACACCAACAAATTCAACAACAACCTCAACATTGAAAAACAACAACAACCTCAACATTGAAAAACACCAACAAATTCAACAACAACCTCAACATTGAAAAACAACACCAACCTCAACATTGAAAAACACCAACAAATTCAACAACAACCTCAACATTGAAAATCAACAACAAACTCAACATTGAAAAACACCAACAAATTCCACAACAACCTCAACATTGAAAAACAACTACAACCTCAACATTGAAAAACACCAACAAATTCAACAATAACCTCAACGTTGAAAAACAACAACAACCTCAACATTGAAAAACACCAACAAATTCAACAACAACCTCAACATTGAAAAACACCAACAAATTCAACAACAACCTCAACATTGAAAAACACCAACAACCTCAACATTGAAAAACACCAACAAATTCAACAACAACCTCAACATTGAAAAACAACAACAACCTCAACATTGAAAAACACCAACAAATTCAACAACAACCTCAACTTTGAAAAACAACAACAAACTCAACATTGAAAAACACCAACAAATTCAACAACTACCTCAACATTGAAAAACAACAACAACCTCAACATTGAAAAACACCAACAAATTCAACAACAACCTCAACATTGAAAAAAACCAACAAATTCAACAACAACCTCAACATTGAAAAACAACAACAACCTAAATATTGAAAAACACCAACAAATTCAACAACAACCTCAACATTGAAAAACAACAACAACCTCAACATTGAAAAACACCAACAAATTCAACAACAACCTCAACATTGAAAAACACCAACAAATTCAACAACAACCTCAGCATTGAAAAACAACAACAACCTCAACATTGAAAAACACCAACAAATTCAACAACAACCTCAACATTGAAAAACAACAACAACCTCAACATTGAAAAACACCAACAAATTCAGCAACAACTTCAACATTGAAAAACACCAACAAATTCAACAACAACCTCGAAATTGAAAAACAGCAACAAATACAACAACAACCTCAACATTGAAAAACAACAACAACCTCAACATTGAAAAACACCAACAAATTCAACAACAAAATCAACATTGAAAAACAACAACAACCTCAACATTGCAAAAAACCAGCAAATTCAACAACAACCTCACCATTTTAAAACACCAACAAATTCAACAACAACCTCAACATTGAAAAACAACAACAGTCTCAACATTGAAAAACACCAACAAATTCAACAACAACCTCAACATTGAAAAACAACAACAACCTCAACATTGAAAAGCACCAACAAATTCAACAACAACCTCGACATTGAAAAACACCCTCAAATTCAAAATCAACCTCAACATTGAACAACACCAACAACCTCAAAATTGAAAAAACACCAACAAATTCAACAACAACCTCAACATTTAAAAACAACAACAACCTCAACATTGAAAAACACCAACAAATTCAACAACAACCTCAACATTGAAAAACACCAACAAATTCAACAACAACCTCAACATTGAAAAACACCAACAAACTCAACAACAACCTCAACATTGAAAAACAACAACAACCTCAACATTGAAAACACCAACAAATTCAACAACAACATCAACTTTGAAAAACAACAACAAACTCAACATTGAAAAACACCAACAAATTCAACAACAACCTCAACATTGAAAAACAACAACAACCTCAACATTGAAAAACACCAACAAATTCAACAACAACCTCAACATTGAAAAACACCAACAAATTCAACAACAACCTCAACATTGAAAAACAACAACAACCTAAACATTGAAAAACACCAACAAATTCATAAACAACCTCAACATTGAAAAACAACAACAACCTCAACATTGAAAAACACCAACAAATTCAACAACAACCTCAACATTGAAAAACAACAACAACCTCAACATTGAAAAACACCAACAAATTCAACAACAACCTCAACATTGAAAAACACCAACAAATTCAACAACAACCTCAGCATTGAAAAACAACAACAACCTCAACATTGAAAAACACCAACAAATTCAACAACAACCTCAACATTGAAAAACAACAACAACCTCAACATTGAAAAACACCAACAAATTCAACAACAACTTCAACATTGAAAAACACCAACAAATTCAACAACAACCTCGAAATTGAAAAACAATAACAAATACAACAACAACCTCAACATTGAAAAACAACAACAACCTCAACATTGAAAAACACCAACAAATTCAACAACAACCTCAACATTGAAAAACAACAACAACCTCAACATTGCAAAACACCAGCAAATTCAACAACAACCTCAACATTTAAAAACACCAACAAATTCAACAACAACCTCAACATTGAAAAACAACAACAGTCTCAACATTGAAAAACGCCAACAAATTCAACAACAGCCTCAACATTGAAAAACAACAACAACCTCAACATTGAAAAACACCAACAAATTCAACAACAACCTCGACATTGAAAAACACCCTCAAATTCAAAATCAACCTCAACATTGAACAACACCAACAACCTCAAAATTGAAAAAACACCAACAAATTCAACAACAACCTCAACATTGAAAAACAAAAACAACCTCAACATTGAAAAACACCAACAAATTCAACAACAACCTCAACATTGAAAAACACCAACAAATTCAACAACAACCTCAACATTGAAAAACACCAACAAACTCAACAACAACCTCAACATTGAAAAATAACAACAAACTCAACATTGAAAAACACCAACAAATTCAACAACAACCTCAACATTGAAAAACATCAACAAATTCAACAACAAACTCAAGATTGAAAAACACCCACAAATTCAACAACCTCAACATTGAAAAACAACAACAACCTCATCATTGAAAAACACCAACAAAGTCAACAACAACCTCAACATTGAAAAACACCAACAACCTCAAAATTGAAAAAACACCAACAAATTCAACAACAACCTCAACATCTAAAAACAACAACAACCTCAATATTGAAAAACACCAACAAATTCAACAACAACCTCAACATTGAAAAACACCAACAAATTCAACAACAACCTCAACATTGAAAAACACCAACAAACTCAACAACAACCTCAACATTGAAAAACAACAACAACCTCAACATTGAAAAACACCAACAGATTCAACAACAACCTCAACATTGAAAAACACCAACAAGTTCAACAACAAACTCAACATTGAAAAACACCAACAAATTCAACAACCTCAACATTGAAAAACAACAACAACCTCAACATTGAAAAACACCAACAAATTCAACAACAACCTCAACATTGAAAAACACCAAAAAATTCAACAACAACCTCAACATTGAAAAACAGCAACAACCTCAACATTGAACAACACCAACAAATTCAACAACAACCTCAACATTGAAAAACAACACCAACCTCAACATTGAAAAACACCAACAAATTCAACAACAACCTCAACATTGAAAAACAACAACATCCTCAACATTGAAAAACACCAAAAAATTCAACAAAAACCTCAACATTGAAAAACAACAACAACCTCAACATTGAAAAACACCAACAAATTCAACAATAACCTCAACGTTGAAAAACAACAACAACCTCAACATTGAAAAACACCAACAAATTCAACAACAACCTCAACATTGAAAAACACCAACAAATTCAACAACAACCTCAACATTGAAAAATACCAACAACCTCAACATTGAAAAACACCAACAAATTCAACAACAACCTCAACATTGAAAAACAACAACAACCTCAACATTGAAAACACCAACAAATTCAACAACAACATCAACTTTGAAAAACAACAACAAACTCAACATTGAAAAACACCAACAAATTCAACAACAACCTCAACATTGAAAAACAACAACAACCTCAACATTGAAAAACACCAACAAATTCAACAACAACCTCAACATTGAGAAACACCAACAAATTCAACAACAACCTCAACATTGAAAAACAACAACAACCTAAACATTGAAAAACACCAACAAATTCAACAACAACCTCAACATTGAAAAACAACAACAACCTCAACATTGAAAAACAGCAACAAATTCAACAACAACCTCAACATTGAAAAACACCAACAAATTCAACAACAACCTCAGCATTGAAAAACAACAACAACCTCAATATTGAAAAACACCAACAAATTCAACAACAACCTCAACATTGAAAAACAACAACAACCTCAACATTGAAAAACACCAACAAATTCAACAACAACTTCAACATTGAAAAACACCAACAAATTCAACAACAACCTCGAAATTGAAAAACACCAACAAATACAACAACAACCTCAACATTGAAAAACAACAACAACCTCAACATTGAAAAACACCAACAAATTCAACAACAACCTCAACATTGAAAAACAACAACAACCTCAACATTGCAAAACACCAGCAAATTCAACAACAACCTCAACATTTAAAAACACCATCAAATTCAACAACAACCTCAACATTGAAAAACAACAACAGTCTCAACATTGAAAAACACCAACAAATTCAACAACAACCTCAACATTGAAAATCAACAACAACCTCAACATTGAAAAACACCAACAAATTCAACAACAACCTCGACATTGAAAAACACCCTCAAATTCAAAATCAACCTCAACATTGAACAAAACCAACAACCTCAAAATTGAGAAAACACCAACAAATTCAACAACAACCTCAACATTTAAAAACAACAACAACCTCAACATTGAAAACACCAACAAATTCAACAACAACATCAACTTTGAAAAACAACAACAACCTCAACATTGAAAACACCAACAAATTCAACAACAACATCAACTTTGAAAAACAACAACAAACTCAACATTGAAAAACACCAACAAATTCAACAACAACCTCAACATTGAAAAACAACAACAACCTCAACATTGAAAAACACCAACAAATTCAACAACAACCTCAACATTGAGAAACACCAACAAATTCAACAACAACCTCAACATTGAAAAACAACAACAACCTAAACATTGAAAAACACCAACAAATTCAACAACAACCTCAACATTGAAAAACAACAACAACCTCAACATTGAAAAACAGCAACAAATTCAACAACAACCTCAACATTGAAAAACACCAACAAATTCAACAACAACCTCAGCATTGAAAATCAACAACAACCTCAACATTGAAAAACACCAACAAACTCAACAACAACCTCAACATTGAAAAACAAACAACAACCTCAACATTGAAAAACACCAACAAATTCAACAACAAACTCAAGATTGAAAAACACCAACAAATTCAACAACCTCAACATTGAAAAACAACAACAACCTCAACATTGAAAAACACCAACAAATTCAACAAAAACTTCAACATTGAAAAACACCAACAAATTCAACAACAACCTCGAAATTGAAAAACACCAACAAATTCAACAACAACCTCGACATTGAAAAACACCATCAAATTCAACAACAACCTCAACATTGAAAAACACCAACAACCTCAAAATTGAAAAAACACCAACAAATTCAACAACAACCTCAACATTTAAAAACAACAACAACCTCAACAATGAAAAACACCAACAAATTCAACAACAACCTCAACATTGAAAAACACCAACAAATTCAACAACAACCTCAACATTGAAAAACACCAACAAACTCAACAACAACCTCAACATTGAAAAACAAACAACAACCTCAACATTGAAAAACATCAACAAATTCAACAACAAACTCAAGATTGAAAAACACCAACAAATTCAACAACCTCAACATTGAAAAACAACAACAACCTCAACATTGAAAAACACCAACAAATTCAACAAAAACTTCAACATTGAAAAACACCAACAAATTCAACAACAACCTCGAAATTGAAAAACACCAACAAATTCAACAACAAACTCAACATTGAAAAACACCAACAAATTCAACAACAACCTCGACATTTAAAAACACCATCAAATTCAACAACAACCTCAACATTGAAAAACACCAACAACCTCAAAATTGAAAAAACACCAACAAATTCAACAACAACCTCAACATTTAAAAACAACAACAACCTCAACATTAAAAAACACCAACAAATTCAACAACAACCTCAACATTGAAAAACACCAACAAATTCAACAACAACCTCAACATTGAAAAACAACAACAACCTCAACATTGAAAAACACCAACAAATTCAACAACAACCTCAACATTGAAAAACTACACCAACCTCAACATTGAAAAACACCAACAAATTCAACAACAACCTCAACATTGAAAATCAACAACAAACTCAACATTGAAAAACACCAACAAATTCCACAACAACCTCAACATTGAAAAACAACTACAACCTCAACATTGAAAAACACCAACAAATTCAACAATAACCTCAACGTTGAAAAACAACAACAACCTCAACATTGAAAAACACCAACAAATTCAACAACAACCTCAACATTGAAAAACACCAACAAATTCAACAACAACCTCAACATTGAAAAACACCAACAACCTCAACATTGAAAAACACCAACAAATTCAACAACAACCTCAACATTGAAAAACAACAACAACCTCAACATTGAAAAACACCAACAAATTCAACAACAACCTCAACTTTGAAAAACAACAACAAACTCAACATTGAAAAACACCAACAAATTCAACAACTACCTCAACATTGAAAAACAACAACAACCTCAACATTGAAAAACACCAACAAATTCAACAACAACCTCAACATTGAAAAACACCAACAAATTCAACAACAACCTCAACATTGAAAAACAACAACAACCTAAATATTGAAAAACACCAACAAATTCAACAACAACCTCAACATTGAAAAACAACATCAACCTCAACATTGAAAAACACCAACAAATTCAACAACAACCTCAACATTGAAAAACACCAACAAATTCAACAACAACCTCAGCATTGAAAAACAACAACAACCTCAACATTGAAAAACACCAACAAATTCAACAACAACCTCAACATTGAAAAACAACAACAACCTCAACATTGAAAAACACCAACAAATTCAGCAACAACTTCAACATTGAAAAACACCAACAAATTCAACAACAACCTCGAAATTGAAAAACAGCAACAAATACAACAACAACCTCAACATTGAAAAACAACAACAACCTCAACATTGAAAAACACCAACAAATTCAACAACAAAATCAACATTGAAAAACAACAACAACCTCAACATTGCAAAAAACCAGCAAATTCAACAACAACCTCACCATTTTAAAACACCAACAAATTCAACAACAACCTCAACATTGAAAAACAACAACAGTCTCAACATTGAAAAACACCAACAAATTCAACAACAACCTCAACATTGAAAAACAACAACAACCTCAACATTGAAAAGCACCAACAAATTCAACAACAACCTCGACATTGAAAAACACCCTCAAATTCAAAATCAACCTCAACATTGAACAACACCAACAACCTCAAAATTGAAAAAACACCAACAAATTCAACAACAACCTCAACATTTAAAAACAACAACAACCTCAACATTGAAAAACACCAACAAATTCAACAACAACCTCAACATTGAAAAACACCAACAAATTCAACAACAACCTCAACATTGAAAAACACCAACAAACTCAACAACAACCTCAACATTGAAAAACAACAACAACCTCAACATTGAAAACACCAACAAATTCAACAACAACATCAACTTTGAAAAACAACAACAAACTCAACATTGAAAAACACCAACAAATTCAACAACAACCTCAACATTGAAAAACAACAACAACCTCAACATTGAAAAACACCAACAAATTCAACAACAACCTCAACATTGAAAAACACCAACAAATTCAACAACAACCTCAACATTGAAAAACAACAACAACCTAAACATTGAAAAACACCAACAAATTCATAAACAACCTCAACATTGAAAAACAACAACAACCTAAACATTGAAAAACACCAACAAATTCAACAACAACCTCAACATTGAAAAACAACAACAACCTCAACATTGAAAAACACCAACAAATTCAACAGCAACCTCAACATTGAAAAACACCAACAAATTCAACAACAACCTCAGCATTGAAAAACAACAACAACCTCAACATTGAAAAACACCAACAAATTCAACAACAACCTCAACATTGAAAAACAACAACAACCTCAACATTGAAAAACACCAACAAATTCAACAACAACTTCAACATTGAAAAACACCAACAAATTCAACAACAACCTCGAAATTGAAAAACAATAACAAATACAACAACAACCTCAACATTGAAAAACAACAACAACCTCAACATTGAAAAACACCAACAAATTCAACAACAACCTCAACATTGAAAAACAACAACAACCTCAACATTGCAAAACACCAGCAAATTCAACAACAACCTCAACATTTAAAAACACCAACAAATTCAACAACAACCTCAACATTGAAAAACAACAACAGTCTCAACATTGAAAAACGCCAACAAATTCAACAACAGCCTCAACATTGAAAAACAACAACAACCTCAACATTGAAAAACACCAACAAATTCAACAACAACCTCGACATTGAAAAACACCCTCAAATTCAAAATCAACCTCAACATTGAACAACACCAACAACCTCAAAATTGAAAAAACACCAACAAATTCAACAACAACCTCAACATTGAAAAACAAAAACAACCTCAACATTGAAAAACACCAACAAATTCAACAACAACCTCAACATTGAAAAATACCAACAAATTCAACAACAACCTCAACATTGAAAAACACCAACAAACTCAACAACAACCTCAACATTGAAAAATAACAACAAACTCAACATTGAAAAACACCAACAAATTCAACAACAACCTCAATATTGAAAAACATCAACAAATTCAACAACAAACTCAAGATTGAAAAACACCCACAAATTCAACAACCTCAACATTGAAAAACAACAACAACCTCATCATTCAAAAACACCAACAAAGTCAACAACAACCTCAACATTGAAAAACACCAACAACCTCAAAATTGAAAAAACACCAACAAATTCAACAACAACCTCAACATCTAAAAACAACAACAACCTCAATATTGAAAAACACCAACAAATTCAACAACAACCTCAACATTGAAAAACACCAACAAATTCAACAGCAACCTCAACATTGAAAAACACCAACAAACTCAACAACAACCTCAACATTGAAAAACAACAACAACCTCAACATTGAAAAACACCAACAGATTCAACAACAACCTCAACATTGAAAAACACCAACAAGTTCAACAACAAACTCAACATTGAAAAACACCAACAAATTCAACAACCTCAACATTGAAAAACAACAACAACCTCAACATTGAAAAACACCAACAAATTCAACAACAACCTCAACATTGAAAAACACCAAAAAATTCAACAACAACCTCAACATTGAAAAACAGCAACAACCTCAACATTGAAAAACACCAACAAATTCAACAACAACCTCAACATTGAAAAACAACACCAACCTCAACATTGAAAAACACCAACAAATTCAACAACAACCTCAACATTGAAAAACAACAACATCCTCAACATTGAAAAACACCAAAAAATTCAACAAAAACCTCAACATTGAAAAACAACAACAACCTCAACATTGAAAAACACCAACAAATTCAACAATAACCTCAACGTTGAAAAACAACAACAACCTCAACATTGAAAAACACCAACAAATTCAACAACAACCTCAACATTGAAAAACACCAACAAATTCAACAACAACCTCAACATTGAAAAATACCAACAACCTCAACATTGAAAAACACCAACAAATTCAACAACAACCTCAACATTGAAAAACAACAACAACCTCAACATTGAAAACACCAACAAATTCAACAACAACATCAACTTTGAAAAACAACAACAAACTCAACATTGAAAAACACCAACAAATTCAACAACAACCTCAACATTGAAAAACAACAACAACCTCAACATTGAAAAACACCAACAAATTCAACAACAACCTCAACATTGAGAAACACCAACAAATTCAACAACAACCTCAACATTGAAAAACAACAACGACCTAAACATTGAAAAACACCAACAAATTCAACAACAACCTCAACATTGAAAAACAACAACAACCTCAACATTGAAAAACAGCAACAAATTCAACAACAACCTCAACATTGAAAAACACCAACAAATTCAACAACAACCTCAGCATTGAAAAACAACAACAACCTCAATATTGAAAAACACCAACAAATTCAACAACAACCTCAACATTGAAAAACAACAACAACCTCAACATTGAAAAACACCAACAAATTCAACAACAACTTCAACATTGAAAAACACCAACAAATTCAACAACAACTTCGAAATTGAAAAACACCAACAAATACAACAACAACCTCAACATTGAAAAACAACAACAACCTCAACATTGAAAAACACCAACAAATTCAACAACAACCTCAACATTGAAAAACAACAACAACCTCAACATTGCAAAACACCCGCAAATTCAACAACAACCTCAACATTTAAAAACACCATCAAATTCAACAACAACCTCAACATTGAAAAACAACAACAGTCTCAACATTGAAAAACACCAACAAATTCAACAACAACCTCAACATTGAAAAACAACAACAACCTCAACATTGAAAAACACCAACAAATTCAACAACAACCTCGACATTGAAAAACACCCTCAAATTCAAAATCAACCTCAACATTGAACAAAACCAACAACCTCAAAATTGAGAAAACACCAACAAATTCAACAACAACCTCAACATTTAAAAACAACAACAACCTCAACATTGAAAACACCAACAAATTCAACAACAACATCAACTTTGAAAAACAACAACAACCTCAACATTGAAAACACCAACAAATTCAACAACAACATCAACTTTGAAAAACAACAACAAACTCAACATTGAAAAACACCAACAAATTCAACAACAACCTCAACATTGAAAAACAACAACAACCTCAACATTGAAAAACACCAACAAATTCAACAACAACCTCAACATTGAGAAACACCAACAAATTCAACAACAACCTCAACATTGAAAAACAACAACAACGTAAACATTGAAAAACACCAACAAATTCAACAACAACCTCAACATTGAAAAACAACAACAACCTCAACATTGAAAAACAGCAACAAATTCAACAACAACCTCAACATTGAAAAACACCAACAAATTCAACAACAACCTCAGCATTGAAAAACAACAACAACCTCAACATTGAAAAACACCAACAAATTCAACAACAACCTCAACATTGAAAAACAACAACAACCTCAACATTGAAAAACACCAACAAATTCAACAACAACTTCAACATTGAAAAACACCAACAAATTCAACAACAACCTCGAAATTGAAAAACACCAACAAATACAACAACAACCTCAACATTGAAAAACAACAACAACCTCAACATTGAAAAACACCAACAAATTCAACAACAACCTCAACATTGAAAAACAACAACAACCTCAACATTGCAAAACACCAGCAAATTCAACAACAACCTCAACATTTAAAAACACCATCAAATTCAACAACAACCTCAACATTGAAAAACAACAACAGTCTCAACATTGAAAAACACCAACAAATTCAACAACAACCTCAACATTGAAAAACAACAACAACCTCAACATTGAAAAACACCAACAAATTCAACAACAACCTCGACATTGAAAAACACCCTCAAATTCAAAATCAACCTCAACATTGAACAAAACCAAAAACCTCAAAATTGAGAAAACACCAACAAATTCAACAACAACCTCAACATTTAAAAACAACAACAACCTCAACATTGAAAACACCAACAAATTCAACAACAACATCAACTTTGAAAAACAACAACAAACTCAACATTGAAAAACACCAACAAATTCAACAACAACCTCAACATTGAAAAACAACAACAACCTCAACATTGAAAAACACCAACAAATTCAACAACAACCTCAACATTGAAAAACACCAATAAATTCAACAACAACCTCAACATTGAAAAACAACAACAACCTAAACATTGAAAAACACCAACAAATTCAACAACAACCTCAACATTGAAAAACAACAACAACCTCAACATTGAAAAACACCAACAAATTCAACAACAACCTCAACATTGAAAAACACCAACAAATTCAACAACAACCTCAGCATTGAAAAACAAAAACAACCTCAACATTGAAAAACACCAACAAATTCAACAACAACCTCAAAATTGAAAAACAACAACAACCTCAACATTGAAAAACACCAACAAATTCAACAACAACTTCAACATTGAAAAACACCAACAAATTCAACAACAACCTCGAAATTGCAAAACAATAACAAATACAACAACAACCTCAACATTGAAAAACAACAACAACCTCAACATTGAAAAACACCAACAAATTCAACAACAACCTCAACATTGAAAAACAACAACAACCTCAACATTGCAAAACACCAGCAAATTGAACAACAACCTCAACATTTAAAAACACCAACAAATTCAACAACAACCTCAACATTGAAAAACAACAACAGTCTCAACATTGAAAAACGCCAACAAATTCAACAACAACCTCAACATTGAAAAACAACAACAACCTCAACATTGAAAAACACCAACAAATTCAACAACAACCTCGACATTGAAAAACACCCTCAAATTCAAAATCAACCTCAACATTGAACAACACCAACAACCTCAAAATTGAAAAAACACCAACAAATTCAACAACAACCTCAACATTTAAAAACAACAACAACCTCAACATTGAAAAACACCAACAAATTCAACAACAACCTCAACATTGAAAAACACCAACAAAATCAACAACAACCTCAACACTGAAAAACACCAACAAACTCAACAAAAACCTCAACATTGAAAAATAACAACAAACTCAACATTGAAAAACACCAACAAATTCAACAACAACCTCAATATTGAAAAACATCAACAAATTCAACAACAAACTCAAGATTGAAAAACACCCACAAATTCAACAACCTCAACATTGAAAAACAACAACAACCTCATCATTGAAAAACACCAACAAATTCAACAACAACCTCAACATTGAAAAACACCAACAACCTCAAAATTGAAAAAACACCAACAAATTCAACAACAACCTCAACATCTAAAAACAACAACAACCTCAATATTGAAAAACACCAACAAATTCAACAACAACCTCAACATTGAAAAACACCAACAAATTCAACAACAACCTCAAGATTGAAAAACACCAACAAACTCAACAACAACCTCAACATTGAAAAACAACAACAACCTCAACATTGAAAAACACCAACAGATTCAACAACAACCTCAACATTGAAAAACACCAACAAGTTCAACAACAAACTCAAGATTGAAAAACACCAACAAATTCAACAACCTCAACATTGAAAAACAACAACAACCTCAACATTGAAAAACACCAACAAATTCAACAACAACCTCAACATTGAAAAACACCAACAAATTCAACAACAACCTCAACATTGAAAAGCAGCAACAACCTCAACATTGAAAAACACCAACAAATTAAACAACAACCTCAACATTGAAAAACAACACCAACCTCAACATTGAAAAACACCAACAAATTCAACAACAACCTCAACATTGAAAAACAACAACATCCTCAACATTGAAAAACACCAAAAAATTCAACAAAAACCTCAACATTGAAAGACAACAACAACCTCAACATTGAAAAACACCAACAAATTCAACAATAACCTCAACGTTGAAAAACAACAACAACCTCAACATTGAAAAACACCAACAAATTCAACAACAACCTCAACATTGAAAAACACCAACAAATTCAACAACAACGTCAACATTGAAAAATGCCAACAACCTCCACATTGAAAAACACCAACAAATTCAACAACAACCTCAACATTGAAAAACAACAACAACCTCAACATTGAAAACACCAACAAATTCAACAACAACATCAACTTTGAAAAACAACAACAAACTCAACATTGAAAAACACCAACAAATTCAACAACAACCTCAACATTGAAAAACAACAACAACCTCAACATTGCAAAACACCAACAAATTCAACAACAACCTCAACATTGAAAAACACCAACAAATTCAACAACAACCTCAACATTGAAAAACACCAACAAACTCAACAACAACCTCAACATTGAAAAATAACAACAAACTCAACATTGAAAAACACCAACAAATTCAACAACAACCTCAATATTGAAAAACATCAACAAATTCAACAACAAACTCAAGATTGAAAAACACCCACAAATTCAACAACCTCAACATTGAAAAACAACAACAACCTCATCATTGAAAAACACCAACAAATTCAACAACAACCTCAACATTGAAAAACACCAACAACCTCAACATTGAAAAACACCAACAAATTCAACAACAACCTCAACATTGAAAAACAACAACAACCGCAACATTGAAAAACACCAACAAATCCAACAAAAACCTCAACATTGAAAAACAACAACAACCTCAACATTGAAAAACACACAAAAATTCAACAACTACCCAAACACTGAAAAACAACAACAACCTCAACATTGAAAAACACCAACAAATTCAACAACAACCTCAACATTGAAAAACACCAACAAATTCAACAACAACCTCAGCATTGAAAAAGAACAACAACCTCAACTTTGAAAAACACCAACAAATTCAACAACAACATCAACATTGAAAAACAACAACAACCTCAACATTGAAAAACACCAACAAATTCAACAAAAACTTCAACATTGAAAAACACCAACAAATTCAACAACAACCTCGAAATTGAAAAACACCAACAAATTCAACAACAACTTCAACATTGAAAAACACCAACAAATTCAACAACAACCTCGACATTGAAAAACACCATCAAATTCAACAACAACCTCAACATTGAAAAACACCAACAAGCTCAAAATTGAAAAAACACCAACAAATTCAACAACAACCTCAACACTGAAAAACACCAACAAATTCAACAACAACCTCAACATTGAAAAACACCAACAAATTCAACAACAACCTCAACATTGAAAAACACTAACAAACTCAACAACAACCTCAACATTGAAAAACACCAACAAATTCAACAACAAACTCAAGATTGAAAAACACCAACAAATTCAACAACCTCAACATTGAAAAACAACAACAACCTCAACATTGAAAAACACCAACAAATTCAACAACAACCTCAACATTGAAAAACAACAACAACCTCAACATTGAAAAACACCAACAAATTCAACAACAACCTCAACATTGAAAAACAACAACAACCTCAACATTGCAAAACACCAGCATATTCAACAACAACCTCAACATTTAAAAACACCAACAAATTCAACAACAACCTCAACATTGAAAAACAACAACAGTCTCAACATTGAAAAACACCAACAAATTCAACAACAACCTCAACATTGAAAAACACCAACAAATTCAACAACAACCTCAACATTGAAAAACAACAACAACCTCAACATTGAAAAACACCAACAAATTCAACAACAACCTCGACATTGAAAAACACCCTCAAATTCAAAATCAACCTCAACATTGAACAAAACCAACAACCTCAAAATTGAAAAAACACCAACAAATTCAACAACAACCTCAACATTTAAAAACAACAACAACCTCAACATTGAAAACACCAACAAATTCAACAACAACATCAACTTTGAAAAACAACAACAAACTCAACATTGAAAAACACCAACAAATTCAACAACAACCTCAACATTGAAAAACAACAACAACCTCAACATTGAAAAACACCAACAAATTCAACAACAACCTCAACATTGAAAAACACCAACAAATTCAACAACAACCTCAACATTGAAAAACAACAACAACCTCAACATTGAAAAACAACAACAGTCTCAACATTGAAAAACACCAACAAATTCAACAACAACCTCAACATTGAAAAACAACAACAACCTCAACATTGAAAAACACCAACAAATTCAACAACAACCTCGACATTGAAAAACACCCTCAAATTCAAAATCAACCTCAACATTGAACAAAACCAACAACCTCAAAATTGAGAAAACACCAACAAATTCAACAACAACCTCAACATTTAAAAACAACAACAACCTCAACATTGAAAACACCAACAAATTCAACAACAACATCAACTTTGAAAAACAACAACAAACTCAACATTGAAAAACACCAACAAATTCAACAACAACCTCAACATTGAAAAACAACAACAACCTCAACATTGAAAAACACCAACAAATTCAACAACAACCTCAACATTGAAAAACACCAACAAATTCAACAACAACCTCAACATTGAAAAACAACAACAACCTAAACATTGAAAAACACCAACAAATTCAACAACAACCTGAACATTGAAAAACAACAACAACCTCAACATTGAAAAACACCAACAAATTCAACAACAACCTCAACATTGAAAAACACCAACAAATTCAACAACAACCTCAGCATTGAAAAACAAAAACAACCTCAACATTGAAAAACACCAACAAATTCAACAACAACCTCAAAATTGAAAAACAACAACAACCTCAACATTGAAAAACACCAACAAATTCAACAACAACTTCAACATTGAAAAACACCAACAAATTCAACAACAACCTCGAAATTGCAAAACAATAACAAATACAACAACAACCTCAACATTGAAAAACAACAACAACCTCAACATTGAAAAACACCAACAAATTCAACAACAACCTCAACATTGAAAAACAACAACAACCTCAACATTGCAAAACACCAGCAAATTGAACAACAACCTCAACATTTAAAAACACCAACAAATTCAACAACAACCTCAACATTGAAAAACAACAACAGTCTCAACATTGAAAAACGCCAACAAATTCAACAACAACCTCAACATTGAAAAACAACAACAACCTCAACATTGAAAAACACCAACAAATTCAACAACAACCTCGACATTGAAAAACACCCTCAAATTCAAAATCAACCTCAACATTGAACAACACCAACAACCTCAAAATTGAAAAAACACCAACAAATTCAACAACAACCTCAACATTTAAAAACAACAACAACCTCAACATTGAAAAACACCAACAAATTCAACAACAACCTCAACATTGAAAAACACCAACAAAATCAACAACAACCTCAACATTGAAAAACACCAACAAACTCAACAAAAACCTCAACATTGAAAAATAACAACAAATTCAACAACCTCAACATTGAAAAACAACAACAACCTCAACATTGAAAAACACCAACAAATTCAACAACAACCTCAACATTGAAAAACACCAACAAATTCAACAACAACCTCAACATTGAAAAGCAGCAACAACCTCAACATTGAAAAACACCAACAAATTAAACAACAACCTCAACATTGAAAAACAACACCAACCTCAACATTGAAAAACACCAACAAATTCAACAACAACCTCAACATTGAAAAACAACAACATCCTCAACATTGAAAAACACCAAAAAATTCAACAAAAACCTCAACATTGAAAGACAACAACAACCTCAACATTGAAAAACACCAACAAATTCAACAATAACCTCAACGTTGAAAAACAACAACAACCTCAACATTGAAAAACACCAACAAATTCAACAACAACCTCAACATTGAAAAACACCAACTAATTCAACAACAACCTCAACATTGAAAAATACCAACAACCTCCACATTGAAAAACACCAACAAATTCAACAACAACCTCAACATTGAAAAACAACAACAACCTCAACATTGAAAACACCAACAAATTCAACAACAACATCAACTTTGAAAAATAACAACAAACTCAACATTGAAAAACACCAACAAATTCAACAACAACCTCAACATTGAAAAACAACAACAACCTCAACATTGCAAAACACCAACAAATTCAACAACAACCTCAACATTGAAAAACACCAACAAATTCAACAACAACCTCAACATTGAAAAACACCAACAAACTCAACAACAACCTCAACATTGAAAAATAACAACAAACTCAACATTGAAAAACACCAACAAATTCAACAACAACCTCAATATTGAAAAACATCAACAAATTCAACAACAAACTCAAGATTGAAAAACACCCTCAAATTCAACAACCTCAACATTGAAAAACAACAACAACCTCATCATTGAAAAACACCAACAAATTCAACAACAACCTCAACATTGAAAAACACCAACAACCTCAACATTGAAAAACACCAACAAATTCAACAACAACCTCAACATTGAAAAACAACAACAACCGCAACATTGAAAAACACCAACAAATCCAACAAAAACCTCAACATTGAAAAACAACAACAACCTCAACATTGAAAAACACACAAAAATTCAACAACTACCCAAACACTGAAAAACAACAACAACCTCAACATTGAAAAACACCAACAAATTCAACAACAACCTCAACATTGAAAAACAACAACAAATTCAACAACAACCTCAGCATTGAAAAAGAACAACAACCTCAACTTTGAAAAACACCAACAAATTCAACAACAACATCAACATTGAAAAACAACAACAACCTCAACATTGAAAAACACCAACAAATTCAACAAAAACTTCAACATTGAAAAACACCAACAAATTCAACAACAACCTCGAAATTGAAAAACACCAACAAATTCAACAACAACTTCAACATTGAAAAACACCAACAAATTCAACAACAACCTCGACATTGAAAAACACCATCAAATTCAACAACAACCTCAACATTGAAAAACACCAACAAGCTCAAAATTGAAAAAACACCAACAAATTCAACAACAACCTCAACACTGAAAAACACCAACAAATTCAACAACAACCTCAACATTGAAAAACACCAACAAATTCAACAACAACCTCAACATTGAAAAACACTAACAAACTCAACAACAACCTCAACATTGAAAAACAACAACAACCTCAACATTGAAAAACACCAACAAATTCAACAACAAACTCAAGATTGAAAAACACCAACAAATTCAACAACCTCAACATTGAAAAACAACAACAACCTCAACATTGAAAAACACCAACAAATTCAACAACAACCTCAACATTGAAAAACAACAACAACCTCAACATTGAAAAACACCAACAAATTCAACAACAACCTCAACATTGAAAAACAACAACAACCTCAACATTGCAAAACACCAGCATATTCAACAACAACCTCAACATTTAAAAACACCAACAAATTCAACAACAACCTCAACATTGAAAAACAACAACAGTCTCAACATTGAAAAACACCAACAAATTCAACAACAACCTCAACATTGAAAAACACCAACAAATTCAACAACAACCTCAACATTGAAAAACAACAACAACCTCAACATTGAAAAACACCAACAAATTCAACAACAACCTCGACATTGAAAAACACCCTCAAATTCAAAATCAACCTCAACATTGAACAAAACCAACAACCTCAAAATTGAAAAAACACCAACAAATTCAACAACAACCTCAACATTTAAAAACAACAACAACCTCAACATTGAAAACACCAACAAATTCAACAACAACATCAACTTTGAAAAACAACAAGAAAATCAACATTGAAAAACACCAACAAATTCAACAACAACCTCAACATTGAAAAACAACAACAACCTCAACATTGAAAAACACCAACAAATTCAACAACAACCTCAACATTGAAAAACACCAACAAATTCAACAACAACCTCAACATTGAAAAACAACAACAACCTCAACATTGAAAAACAACAACAGTCTCAACATTGAAAAACACCAACAAATTCAACAACAACCTCAACATTGAAAAACAACAACAACCTCAACATTGAAAAACACCAACAAATTCAACAACAACCTCGACATTGAAAAACACCCTCAAATTCAAAATCAACCTCAACATTGAACAAAACCAACAACCTCAAAATTGAGAAAACACCAACAAATTCAACAACAACCTCAACATTTAAAAACAACAACAACCTCAACATTGAAAACACCAACAAATTCAACAACAACATCAACTTTGAAAAACAACAACAAACTCAACATTGAAAAACACCAACAAATTCAACAACAACCTCAACATTGAAAAACAACAACAACCTCAACATTGAAAAACACCAACAAATTCAACAACAACCTCAACATTGAAAAACACCAACAAATTCAACAACAACCTCAACATTGAAAAACAACAACAACCTAAACATTGAAAAACACCAACAAATTCAACAACAACCTGAACATTGAAAAACAACAACAACCTCAACATTGAAAAACACCAACAAATTCAACAACAACCTCAACATTGAAAAACACCAACAAATTCAACAACAACCTCAGCATTGAAAAACAAAAACAACCTCAACATTGAAAAACACCAACAAATTCAACAACAACCTCAAAATTGAAAAACAACAACAACCTCAACATTGAAAAACACCAACAAATTCAACAACAACTTCAACATTGAAAAACACCAACAAATTCAACAACAACCTCGAAATTGCAAAACAATAACAAATACAACAACAACCTCAACATTGAAAAACAACAACAACCTCAACATTGAAAAACACCAACAAATTCAACAACAACCTCAACATTGAAAAACAACAACAACCTCAACATTGCAAAACACCAGCAAATTGAACAACAACCTCAACATTTAAAAACACCAACAAATTCAACAACAACCTCAACATTGAAAAACAACAACAGTCTCAACATTGAAAAACGCCAACAAATTCAACAACAACCTCAACATTGAAAAACAACAACAACCTCAACATTGAAAAACACCAACAAATTCAACAACAACCTCGACATTGAAAAACACCCTCAAATTCAAAATCAACCTCAACATTGAACAACACCAACAACCTCAAAATTGAAAAAACACCAACAAATTCAACAACAACCTCAACATTTAAAAACAACAACAACCTCAACATTGAAAAACACCAACAAATTCAACAACAACCTCAACACTGAAAAACACCAACAAAATCAACAACAACCTCAACATTGAAAAACACCAACAAACTCAACAAAAACCTCAACATTGAAAAATAACAACAAATTCAACAACCTCAACATTGAAAAACAACAACAACCTCAACATTGAAAAACACCAACAAATTCAACAACAACCTCAACATTGAAAAACACCAACAAATTCAACAACAACCTCAACATTGAAAAGCAGCAACAACCTCAACATTGAAAAACACCAACAAATTAAACAACAACCTCAACATTGAAAAACAACACCAACCTCAACATTGAAAAACACCAACAAATTCAACAACAACCTCAACATTGAAAAACAACAACATCCTCAACATTGAAAAACACCAAAAAATTCAACAAAAACCTCAACATTGAAAGACAACAACAACCTCAACATTGAAAAACACCAACAAATTCAACAATAACCTCAACGTTGAAAAACAACAACAACCTCAACATTGAAAAACACCAACAAATTCAACAACAACCTCAACATTGAAAAACACCAACTAATTCAACAACAACCTCAACATTGAAAAATACCAACAACCTCCACATTGAAAAACACCAACAAATTCAACAACAACCTCAACATTGAAAAACAACAACAACCTCAACATTGAAAACACCAACAAATTCAACAACAACATCAACTTTGAAAAACAACAACAAACTCAACATTGAAAAACACCAACAAATTCAACAACAACCTCAACATTGAAAAACAACAACAACCTCAACATTGCAAAACACCAACAAATTCAACAACAACCTCAACATTGAAAAACACCAACAAATTCAACAACAACCTCAACATTGAAAAACACCAACAAACTCAACAACAACCTCAACATTGAAAAATAACAACAAACTCAACATTGAAAAACACCAACAAATTCAACAACAACCTCAATATTGAAAAACATCAACAAATTCAACAACAAACTCAAGATTGAAAAACACCCTCAAATTCAACAACCTCAACATTGAAAAACAACAACAACCTCATCATTGAAAAACACCAACAAATTCAACAACAACCTCAACATTGAAAAACACCAACAACCTCAACATTGAAAAACACCAACAAATTCAACAACAACCTCAACATTGAAAAACAACAACAACCGCAACATTGAAAAACACCAACAAATCCAACAAAAACCTCAACATTGAAAAACAACAACAACCTCAACATTGAAAAACACACAAAAATTCAACAACTACCCAAACACTGAAAAACAACAACAACCTCAACATTGAAAAACACCAACAAATTCAACAACAACCTCAACATTGAAAAACAACAACAAATTCAACAACAACCTCAGCATTGAAAAAGAACAACAACCTCAACTTTGAAAAACACCAACAAATTCAACAACAACATCAACATTGAAAAACAACAACAACCTCAACATTGAAAAACACCAACAAATTCAACAAAAACTTCAACATTGAAAAACACCAACAAATTCAACAACAACCTCGAAATTGAAAAACACCAACAAATTCAACAACAACTTCAACATTGAAAAACACCAACAAATTCAACAACAACCTCGACATTGAAAAACACCATCAAATTCAACAACAACCTCAACATTGAAAAACACCAACAAGCTCAAAATTGAAAAAACACCAACAAATTCAACAACAACCTCAACACTGAAAAACACCAACAAATTCAACAACAACCTCAACATTGAAAAACACCAACAAATTCAACAACAACCTCAACATTGAAAAACACTAACAAACTCAACAACAACCTCAACATTGAAAAACAACAACAACCTCAACATTGAAAAACACCAACAAATTCAACAACAAACTCAAGATTGAAAAACACCAACAAATTCAACAACCTCAACATTGAAAAACAACAACAACCTCAACATTGAAAAACACCAACAAATTCAACAACAACCTCAACATTGAAAAACAACAACAACCTCAACATTGAAAAACACCAACAAATTCAACAACAACCTCAACATTGAAAAACAACAACAACCTCAACATTGCAAAACACCAGCATATTCAACAACAACCTCAACATTTAAAAACACCAACAAATTCAACAACAACCTCAACATTGAAAAACAACAACAGTCTCAACATTGAAAAACACCAACAAATTCAACAACAACCTCAACATTGAAAAACACCAACAAATTCAACAACAACCTCAACATTGAAAAACAACAACAACCTCAACATTGAAAAACACCAACAAATTCAACAACAACCTCGACATTGAAAAACACCCTCAAATTCAAAATCAACCTCAACATTGAACAAAACCAACAACCTCAAAATTGAAAAAACACCAACAAATTCAACAACAACCTCAACATTTAAAAACAACAACAACCTCAACATTGAAAACACCAACAAATTCAACAACAACATCAACTTTGAAAAACAACAACAAACTCAACATTGAAAAACACCAACAAATTCAACAACAACCTCAACATTGAAAAACAACAACAACCTCAACATTGAAAAACACCAACAAATTCAACAACAACCTCAACATTGAAAAACACCAACAAATTCAACAACAACCTCAACATTGAAAAACAACAACAACCTCAACATTGAAAAACAACAACAGTCTCAACATTGAAAAACACCAACAAATTCAACAACAACCTCAACATTGAAAAACAACAACAACCTCAACATTGAAAAACACCAACAAATTCAACAACAACCTCGACATTGAAAAACACCCTCAAATTCAAAATCAACCTCAACATTGAACAAAACCAACAACCTCAAAATTGAGAAAACACCAACAAATTCAACAACAACCTCAACATTTAAAAACAACAACAACCTCAATATTGAAAACACCAACAAATTCAACAACAACATCAACTTTGAAAAACAACAACAAACTCAACATTGAAAAACACCAACAAATTCAACAACAACCTCAACATTGAAAAACAACAACAACCTCAACATTGAAAAACACCAACAAATTCAACAACAACCTCAACATTGAAAAACACCAACAAATTCAACAACAACCTCAACATTGAAAAACAACAACAACCTAAACATTGAAAAACACCAACAAATTCAACAACAACCTGAACATTGAAAAACAACAACAACCTCAACATTGAAAAACACCAACAAATTCAACAACAACCTCAACATTGAAAAACACCAACAAATTCAACAACAACCTCAGCATTGAAAAACAAAAACAACCTCAACATTGAAAAACACCAACAAATTCAACAACAACCTCAAAATTGAAAAACAACAACAACCTCAACATTGAAAAACACCAACAAATTCAACAACAACTTCAACATTGAAAAACACCAACAAATTCAACAACAACCTCGAAATTGCAAAACAATAACAAATACAACAACAACCTCAACATTGAAAAACAACAACAACCTCAACATTGAAAAACACCAACAAATTCAACAACAACCTCAACATTGAAAAACAACAACAACCTCAACATTGCAAAACACCAGCAAATTGAACAACAACCTCAACATTTAAAAACACCAACAAATTCAACAACAACCTCAACATTGAAAAACAACAACAGTCTCAACATTGAAAAACGCCAACAAATTCAACAACAACCTCAACATTGAAAAACAACAACAACCTCAACATTGAAAAACACCAACAAATTCAACAACAACCTCGACATTGAAAAACACCCTCAAATTCAAAATCAACCTCAACATTGAACAACACCAACAACCTCAAAATTGAAAAAACACCAACAAATTCAACAACAACCTCAACATTTAAAAACAACAACAACCTCAACATTGAAAAACACCAACAAATTCAACAACAACCTCAACATTGAAAAACACCAACAAAATAAACAACAACCTCAACATTGAAAAACACCAACAAACTCAACAAAAACCTCAACATTGAAAAATAACAACAAACTCAACATTGAAAAACACCAACAAATTCAACAACAACCTCAATATTGAAAAACATCAACAAATTCAACAACAAACTCAAGATTGAAAAACACCCACAAATTCAACAACCTCAACATTGAAAAACAACAACAACCTCATCATTGAAAAACACCAACAAATTCAACAACAACCTCAACATTGAAAAACACCAACAACCTCAAAATTGAAAAAACACCAACAAATTCAACAACAACCTCAACATCTAAAAACAACAACAACCTCAATATTGAAAAACACCAACAAATTCAACAACAACCTCAACATTGAAAAACACCAACAAATTCAACAACAACCTCAAGATTGAAAAACACCAACAAACTCAACAACAACCTCAACATTGAAAAACAACAACAACCTCAACATTGAAAAACACCAACAGATTCAACAACAACCTCAACATTGAAAAACACCAACAAGTTCAACAACAAACTCAAGATTGAAAAACACCAACAAATTCAACAACCTCAACATTGAAAAACAACAACAACCTCAACATTGAAAAACACCAACAAATTCAACAACAACCTCAACATTGAAAAACACCAACAAATTCAACAACAACCTCAACATTGAAAAGCAGCAACAACCTCAACATTGAAAAACACCAACAAATTAAACAACAACCTCAACATTGAAAAACAACACCAACCTCAACATTGAAAAACACCAACAAATTCAACAACAACCTCAACATTGAAAAACAACAACATCCTCAACATTGAAAAACACCAAAAAATTCAACAAAAACCTCAACATTGAAAGACAACAACAACCTCAACATTGAAAAACACCAACAAATTCAACAATAACCTCAACGTTGAAAAACAACAACAACCTCAACATTGAAAAACACCAACAAATTCAACAACAACCTCAACATTGAAAAACACCAACAAATTCAACAACAACCTCAACATTGAAAAATACCAACAACCTCAACATTGAAAAACACCAACAAATTCAACAACAACCTCAACATTGAAAAACAACAACAACCTCAACATTGAAAACACCAACAAATTCAACAACAACATCAACTTTGAAAAACAACAACAAACTCAACATTGAAAAACACCAACAAATTCAACAACAACCTCAACATTGAAAAACAACAACAACCTCAACATTGCAAAACACCAACAAATTCAACAACAACCTCAACATTGAAAAACACCAACAAATTCAACAACAACCTCAACATTGAAAAACACCAACAAACTCAACAACAACCTCAACATTGAAAAATAACAACAAACTCAACATTGAAAAACACCAACAAATTCAACAACAACCTCAATATTGAAAAACATCAACAAATTCAACAACAAACTCAAGATTGAAAAACACCCACAAATTCAACAACCTCAACATTGAAAAACAACAACAACCTCATCATTGAAAAACACCAACAAATTCAACAACAACCTCAACATTGAAAAACACCAACAACCTCAACATTGAAAAACACCAACAAATTCAACAACAACCTCAACATTGAAAAACAACAACAACTGCAACATTGAAAAACACCAACAAATCCAACAAAAACCTCAACATTTAAAAACAACAACAAACTCAACATTGAAAAACACCAACAAATTCAACAACAACCTCAACATTGAAAAACATCAACAACCTCAACATTGAAAAACACCAACAAATTCAACAACAACTTCAACATTGAAAAACACCAACAAATTCAACAACAACCTCAACATTGAATAACAACAACAACCTCAACATTGAAAAACACACAAAAATTCAACAACTACCCAAACACTGAAAAACAACAACAACCTCAACATTGAAAAACACCAACAAATTCAACAACAACCTCAACATTGAAAAACACCAACAAATTCAACAACAACCTCAGCATTGAAAAAGAACAACAACCTCAACTTTGAAAAACACCAACAAATTCAACAACAACATCAACATTGAAAAACAACAACAACCTCAACATTGAAAAACACCAACAAATTCAACAAAAACTTCAACATTGAAAAACACCAACAAATTCAACAACAACCTCGAAATTGAAAAACACCAACAAATTCAACAACAACTTCAACATTGAAAAACACCAACAAATTCAACAACAACCT
The DNA here is from genome assembly GCA_026770705.1 of Isurus oxyrinchus. NCBI lineage: Eukaryota > Metazoa > Chordata > Chondrichthyes > Lamniformes > Lamnidae > Isurus > Isurus oxyrinchus. The sequence continues at coordinate 706,026 of JANJGN010000208.1, forward strand.
CGACATTGAAAAACACCATCAAATTCAACAACAACCTCAACATTGAAAAACACCAACAAGCTCAAAATTGAAAAAACACCAACAAATTCAACAACAACCTCAACACTGAAAAACACCAACAAATTCAACAACAACCTCAACATTGAAAAACACCAACAAATTCAACAACAACCTCAACATTGAAAAACACTAACAAACTCAACAACAACCTCAACATTGAAAAACAACAACAACCTCAACATTGAAAAACACCAACAAATTCAACAACAAACTCAAGATTGAAAAACACCAACAAATTCAACAACCTCAACATTGAAAAACAACAACAACCTCAACATTGAAAAACACCAACAAATTCAACAACAACCTCAACATTGAAAAACAACAACAACCTCAACATTGAAAAACACCAACAAATTCAACAACAACCTCAACATTGAAAAACAACAACAACCTCAACATTGCAAAACACCAGCATATTCAACAACAACCTCAACATTTAAAAACACCAACAAATTCAACAACAACCTCAACATTGAAAAACAACAACAGTCTCAACATTGAAAAACACCAACAAATTCAACAACAACCTCAACATTGAAAAACACCAACAAATTCAACAACAACCTCAACATTGAAAAACAACAACAACCTCAACATTGAAAAACACCAACAAATTCAACAACAACCTCGACATTGAAAAACACCCTCAAATTCAAAATCAACCTCAACATTGAACAAAACCAACAACCTCAAAATTGAAAAAACACCAACAAATTCAACAACAACCTCAACATTTAAAAACAACAACAACCTCAACATTGAAAACACCAACAAATTCAACAACAACATCAACTTTGAAAAACAACAACAAACTCAACATTGAAAAACACCAACAAATTCAACAACAACCTCAACATTGAAAAACAACAACAACCTCAACATTGAAAAACACCAACAAATTCAACAACAACCTCAACATTGAAAAACACCAACAAATTCAACAACAACCTCAACATTGAAAAACAACAACAACCTAAACATTGAAAAACACCAACAAATTCAACAACAACCTCAACATTGAAAAACAACAACAACCTCAACATTGAAAAACACCAACAAATTCAACAACAACCTCAACATTGAAAAACACCAACAAATTCAACAACAACCTCAGCATTGAAAAACAAAAACAACCTCAACATTGAAAAACACCAACAAATTCAACAACAACCTCAACATTGAAAAACAACAACAACCTCAACATTGAAAAACACCAACAAATTCAACAACAACTTCAACATTGAAAAACACCAACAAATTCAACAACAACCTCGAAATTGAAAAACAATAACAAATACAACAACAACCTCAACATTGAAAAACAACAACAACCTCAACATTGAAAAACACCAACAAATTCAACAACAACCTCAACATTGAAAAACAACAACCTCAACATTGCAAAACACCAGCAAATTGAACAACAACCTCAACATTTAAAAACACCAACAAATTCAACAACAACCTCAACATTGAAAAACAACAACAGTCTCAACATTGAAAAACGCCAACAAATTCAACAACAACCTCAACATTGAAAAACAACAACAACCTCAACATTGAAAAACACCAACAAATTCAACAACAACATCAATATTGAAAAACATCAACAAATTCAACAACAAACTCAAGATTGAAAAACACCCACAAATTCAACAACCTCAACATTGAAAAACAACAACAACCTCATCATTGAAAAACACCAACAAATTCAACAACAACCTCAACATTGAAAAACACCAACAACCTCAAAATTGAAAAAACACCAACAAATTCAACAACAACCTCAACATCTAAAAACAACAACAACCTCAATATTGAAAAACACCAACAAATTCAACAACAACCTCAACATTGAAAAACACCAACAAATTCAACAACAACCTCAAGATTGAAAAACACCAACAAACTCAACAACAACCTCAACATTGAAAAACAACAACAACCTCAACATTGAAAAACACCAACAGATTCAACAACAACCTCAACATTGAAAAACACCAACAAGTTCAACAACAAACTCAAGATTGAAAAACACCAACAAATTCAACAACCTCAACATTGAAAAACAACAACAACCTCAACATTGAAAAACACCAACAAATTCAACAACAACCTCAACATTGAAAAACACCAACAAATTCAACAACAACCTTAACATTGAAAAACAGCAACAACCTCAACATTGAAAAACACCAACAAATTCAACAACAACCTCAACATTGAAAAACAACACCAACCTCAACAATGAAAAACACCAACAAATTCAACAACAACCTCAACATTGAAAAACAACAACATCCTCAACATTGAAAAACACCAAAAAATTCAACAAAAACCTCAACATTGAAAGACAACAACAACCTCAACATTGAAAAACACCAACAAATTCAACAATAACCTCAACGTTGAAAAACAACAACAACCTCAACATTGAAAAACACCAACAAATTCAACAACAACCTCAACATTGAAAAACACCAACAAATTCAACAACAACCTCAACATTGAAAAATACCAACAACCTCAACATTGAAAAACACCAACAAATTCAACAACAACCTCAACATTGAAAAACAACAACAACCTCAACATTGAAAACACCAACAAATTCAACAACAACATCAACTTTGAAAAACAACAACAAACTCAACATTGAAAAACACCAACAAATTCAACAACAACCTCAACATTGAAAAACACCAACAAATTCAACAACAACCTCAACATTGAAAAACACCAACAAACTCAACAACAACCTCAACATTGAAAAATAACAACAAACTCAACATTGAAAAACACCAACAAATTCAACAACAACCTCAATATTGAAGAACATCAACAAATTCAACAACAAACTCAAGATTGAAAAACACCCACAAATTCAACAACCTCAACATTGAAAAACAACAACAACCTCATCATTGAAAAACACCAACAAATTCAACAACAACCTCAACATTGAAAAACACCAACAACCTCAACATTGAAAAACACCAACAAATTCAACAACAACCTCAACATTGAAAAACAACAACAACCTCAACATTGAAAAACACCAACAAATCCAACAACAACCTCAACATTGAAAAACAACAACAAACTCAACATTGAAAAACACCAACAAATTCAACAACAACCTCAACATTGAAAAACAACAACAACCTCAACATTGAAAAACACCAACAAATTCAACAACAACTTCAACATTGAAAAACACCAACAAATTCAACAACAACCTCAACATTGAATAACAACAACAACCTCAACATTGAAAAACACACAAAAATTCAACAACTACCCAAACACTGAAAAACAACAACAACCTCAACATTGAAAAACACCAACAAATTCAACAACAACCTCAACATTGAAAAACACCAACAAATTCAACAACAACCTCAGCATTGAAAAAGAACAACAACCTCAACTTTGAAAAGCACCAACAAATTCAACAACAACATCAACATTGAAAAACAACAACAAACTCAACATTGAAAAACACCAACAAATTCAACAAAAACTTCAACATTGAAAAACACCAACAAATTCAACAACAACCTCGAAATTGAAAAACACCAACAAATTCAACAACAACTTCAACATTGAAAAACACCAACAAATTCAACAACAACCTCGACATTGAAAAACACCATCAAATTCAACAACAACCTCAACATTGAAAAACACCAACAACCTCAAAATTGAAAAAACACCAACAAATTCAACAACAACCTCAACACTGAAAAACACCAACAAATTCAACAACAACCTCAACATTGAAAAACACCAACAAATTCAACAACAACCTCAACATTGAAAAACACTAACAAACTCAACAACAACCTCAACATTGAAAAACAACAACAACCTCAACATTGAAAAACACCAACAAATTCAACAACAAACTCAAGATTGAAAAACACCAACAAATTCAACAACCTCAACATTGAAAAACAACAACAACCTCAACATTGAAAAACACCAACAAATTCAACAACAACCTCAACATTGAAAAACAACAACAACCTCAACATTGAAAAACACCAACAAATTCAACAACAACCTCAACATTGAAAAACAACAACAACCTCAACATTGCAAAACACCAGCATATTCAACAACAACCTCAACATTTAAAAACACCAACAAATTCAACAACAACCTCAACATTGAAAAACAACAACAGTCTCAACATTGAAAAACACCAACAAATTCAACAACAACCTCAACATTGAAAAACAACAACAACCTCAACATTGAAAAACACCAACAAATTCAACAACAACCTCGACATTGAAAAACACCCTCAAATTCAAAATCAACCTCAACATTGAACAACACCAACAACCTCAAAATTGAAAAAACACGAACAAATTCAACAACAACCTCAACATTTAAAAACAACAACAACCTCAACATTGAAAAACACCAACAAATTCAACAACAACCTCAACATTGAAAAACACCAACAAATTCAACAACAACCTCAACATTGAAAAACACCAACAAACTCAACAACAACCTCAACATTGAAAAATAACAACAACCTCAACATTGAAAAACACCAACAAATTCAACAACAACCTCAACATTGAAAAACACCAACAAATTCAACAACAAACTCAAGATTGAAAAACACCCGCAAATTCAACAACCTTAACATTGAAAAACAACAACAACCTCATCATTGAAAAACACCAACAAATTCAACAACAACCTCAACATTGAAAAACACCAACAACCTCAACTTTGAAAAACACCAACAAATTCAACAACAACCTCAACATTGAAAAACAACAACAACCTCAACATTGAAAAACACCAACAAATTCAACAGCAACCTCAACATTGAAAAACAACAACAAACTCAACATTGAAAAACACCAACAAATTCAACAACAACCTCAACAGTGAAAAACAACAACAACCTCAACATTGAAAAACACCAACAAATTCAACAACAACTTCAACATTGAAAAACACCAACAAATTCAACAACAACCTCAACATTGAAAATCAACAATAACCTCAACATTGAAAAACTCCCAAAAATTCAACAACTACCCAAACACTGAAAAACAACAACAACCTCAACATTAAAAAACACCAACAACTTCAACAACAACCTCAACATTGTAAAACACCAACAAATTCAACAACAACCTCAGCACTGAAAAAGAACAACAACCTCAACATTGAAAAACACCAACAAGTTCAACAACAACATCAACATTGAAAAACAACAACAACCTCAACATTGAAAAACACCAACAAATTCAATAAAAACTTCAACATTGAAAAACACCAACAAATTCAACAACAACCTCGAAATTGAAAAACACCAACAAATTCAACAACAACTTCAACATTGAAAAACACCAACAAATTCAACAACAACCTCGACATTGAAAAACACCATCAAATTCAACAACAACCTCAACATTGACAAACACCAACAACCTCAAAATTGAAAAAACACCAACAAATTCAACAACAACCTCAACATTTAAAAACAACAACAACCTCAACAATGAAAAACACCAACAAATTCAACAACAACCTCAACATTGAAAAACACCAACAAATTCAACAACAACCTCAACATTGAAAAACACCAACAAACTCAACAACAACCTCAACATTGAAAAACAAACAACAACCTCAACATTGAAAAACACCAACAAATTCAGCAACAAACTCAAGATTGAAAAACACCAACAAATTCAACAACCTCAACATTGAAAAACAACAACAACCTCAACATTGAAAAACACCAACAAATTCAACAAAAACTTCAACATTGAAAAACACAAACAAATTCAACAACAACCTCGAAATTGAAAAACACCAACAAATTCAACAACAAACTCAACATTGAAAAACACCAACAAATTCAACAACAACCTCGACATTTAAAAACACCATCAAATTCAACAACAACCTCAACATTGAAAAACACCAACAACCTCAAAATTGAAAAAACACCAACAAATTCAACAACAACTTCAACATTTAAAAACAACAACAACCTCAACATTAAAAAACACCAACAAATTCAACAACAACCTCAACATTGAAAAACACCAACAAATTCAACAACAACCTCAACATTGAAAAACAACAACAACCTCAACATTGAAAAACACCAACAAATTCAACAACAACCTCAACATTGAAAAACAACACCAACCTCAACATTGAAAAACACCAACAAATTCAACATCAACCTCAACATTGAAAAACAACAACAAACTCAACATTGAAAAACACCAACAAATTCCACAACAACCTCAACATTGAAAAACAACAACAACCTCAACATTGAAAAACACCAACAAATTCAACAGTAACCTCAACGTTGAAAAACAACAACAACCTCAACATTGAAAAACACCAACAAATTCAACAACAACCTCAACATTGAAAAACACCAACAAATTCAACAACAACCTCAACATTGAAAAACACCAACAACCTCAACATTGAAAAACACCAACAAATTCAACAACAACCTCAACATTGAAAAACAACAACAACCTCAACATTGAAAAACACCAACAAATTCAACAACAACTTCAACTTTGAAAAACAACAACAAACTCAACATTGAAAAACACCAACAAATTCAACAACTACCTCAACATTGAAGAACAACAACAACCTCAACATTAAAAAACACCAACAAATTCAACAACAACCTCAACATTGAAAAACACCAACAAATTCAACAACAACCTCAACATTGAAAAACACCAACAAACTCAACAACAACCTCAACATTGAAAAATAACAACAAACTCAACATTGAAAAACACCAACAAATTCAACAACAACCTCAATATTGAAGAACATCAACAAATTCAACAACAAACTCAAGATTGAAAAACACCCACAAATTCAACAACCTCAACATTGAAAAACAACAACAACCTCATCATTGAAAAACACCAACAAATTCAACAACAACCTCAACATTGAAAAACACCAACAACCTCAACATTGAAAAACACCAACAAATTCAACAACAACCTCAACATTGAAAAACAACAACAACCTCAGCATTGAAAAACACCAACAAATCCAACAACAACCTCAACATTGAAAAACAACAACAAACTCAACATTGAAAAACACCAACAAATTCAACAACAACCTCAACATTGAAAAACAACAACAACCTCAACATTGAAAAACACCAACAAATTCAACAACAACTTCAACATTGAAAAACACCAACAAATTCAACAACAACCGCAACATTGAATAACAACAACAACCTCAACATTGAAAAACACACAAAAATTCAACAACTACCCAAACACTGAAAAACAACAACAACCTCAACATTGAAAAACACCAACAAATTCAACAACAACCTCAACATTGAAAAACACCAACAAATTCAACAACAACCTCAGCATTGAAAAAGAACAACAACCTCAACTTTGAAAAGCACCAACAAATTCAACAACAACATCAACATTGAAAAACAACAACAAACTCAACATTGAAAAACACCAACAAATTCAACAAAAACTTCAACATTGAAAAACACCAACAAATTCAACAACAACCTCGAAATTGAAAAACACCAACAAATTCAACAACAACTTCAACATTGAAAAACACCAACAAATTCAACAACAACCTCGACATTGAAAAACACCATCAAATTCAACAACAACCTCAACATTGAAAAACACCAACAACCTCAAAATTGAAAAAACACCAACAAATTCAACAACAACCTCAACACTGAAAAACACCAACAAATTCAACAACAACCTCAACATTGAAAAACACCAACAAATTCAACAACAACCTCAACATTGAAAAACACTAACAAACTCAACAACAACCTCAACATTGAAAAACAACAACAACCTCAACATTGAAAAACACCAACAAATTCAACAACAAACTCAAGATTGAAAAACACCAACAAATTCAACAACCTCAACATTGAAAAACAACAACAACCTCAACATTGAAAAACACCAACAAATTCAACAACAACCTCAACATTGAAAAACAACAACAACCTCAACATTGAAAAACACCAACAAATTCAACAACAACCTCAACATTGAAAAACAACAACAACCTCAACATTGCAAAACACCAGCATATTCAACAACAACCTCAACATTTAAAAACACCAACAAATTCAACAACAACCTCAACATTGAAAAACAACAACAGTCTCAACATTGAAAAACACCAACAAATTCAACAACAACCTCAACATTGAAAAACAACAACAACCTCAACATTGAAAAACACCAACAAATTCAACAACAACCTCGACATTGAAAAACACCCTCAAATTCAAAATCAACCTCAACATTGAACAACACCAACAACCTCAAAATTGAAAAAACACGAACAAATTCAACAACAACCTCAACATTTAAAAACAACAACAACCTCAACATTGAAAAACACCAACAAATTCAACAACAACCTCAACATTGAAAAACACCAACAAATTCAACAACAACCTCAACATTGAAAAACACCAACAAACTCAACAACAACCTCAACATTGAAAAATAACAACAACCTCAACATTGAAAAACACCAACAAATTCAACAACAACCTCAACATTGAAAAACACCAACAAATTCAACAACAAACTCAAGATTGAAAAACACCCGCAAATTCAACAACCTTAACATTGAAAAACAACAACAACCTCATCATTGAAAAACACCAACAAATTCAACAACAACCTCAACATTGAAAAACACCAACAACCTCAACTTTGAAAAACACCAACAAATTCAACAACAACCTCAACATTGAAAAACAACAACAACCTCAACATTGAAAAACACCAACAAATTCAACAGCAACCTCAACATTGAAAAACAACAACAAACTCAACATTGAAAAACACCAACAAATTCAACAACAACCTCAACAGTGAAAAACAACAACAACCTCAACATTGAAAAACACCAACAAATTCAACAACAACTTCAACATTGAAAAACACCAACAAATTCAACAACAACCTCAACATTGAAAATCAACAATAACCTCAACATTGAAAAACTCCCAAAAATTCAACAACTACCCAAACACTGAAAAACAACAACAACCTCAACATTAAAAAACACCAACAACTTCAACAACAACCTCAACATTGAAAAACACCAACAAATTCAACAACAACCTCAGCACTGAAAAAGAACAACAACCTCAACATTGAAAAACACCAACAAATTCAACAACAACATCAACATTGAAAAACAACAACAACCTCAACATTGAAAAACACCAACAAATTCAACAAAAACTTCAACATTGAAAAACACCAACAAATTCAACAACAACCTCGAAATTGAAAAACACCAACAAATTCAACAACAACTTCAACATTGAAAAACACCAACAAATTCAACAACAACCTCGACATTGAAAAACACCATCAAATTCAACAACAACCTCAACATTGACAAACACCAACAACCTCAAAATTGAAAAAACACCAACAAATTCAACAACAACCTCAACATTTAAAAACAACAACAACCTCAACAATGAAAAACAAACAACAAATTCAACAACAACCTCAACATTGAAAAACACCAACAAATTCAACAACAACCTCAACATTGAAAAACACCAACAAACTCAACAACAACCTCAACATTGAAAAACAAACAACAACCTCAACATTGAAAAACACCAACAAATTCAACAACAAACTCAAGATTGAAAAACACCAACAAATTCAACAACCTCAACATTGAAAAACAACAACAACCTCAACATTGAAAAACACCAACAAATTCAACAAAAACTTCAACATTGAAAAACACCAACAAATTCAACAACAACGTCGAAATTGAAAAACACCAACAAATTCAACAACAAACTCAACATTGAAAAACACCAACAAATTCAACAACAACCTCGACATTTAAAAACACCATCAAATTCAACAACAACCTCAACATTGAAAAACACCAACAACCTCAAAATTGAAAAAACACCAACAAATTCAACAACAACCTCAACATTTAAAAACAACAACAACCTCAACATTAAAAAACACCAACAAATTCAACAACAACCTCAACATTGAAAAACACCAACAAATTCAACAACAACCTCAACATTGAAAAACAACAACAACCTCAACATTGAAAAACACCAACAAATTCAACAACAACCTCAACATTGAAAAACAACACCAACCTCAACATTGAAAAACACCAACAAATTCAACATCAACCTCAACATTGAAAAACAACAACAAACTCAACATTGAAAAACACCAACAAATTCCACAACAACCTCAACATTGAAAAACAACAACAACCTCAACATTGAAAAACACCAACAAATTCAACAATAACCTCAACGTTGAAAAACAACAACAACCTCAACATTGAAAAACACCAACAAATTCAACAACAACCTCAACATTGAAAAACACCAACAAATTCAACAACAACCTCAACATTGAAAAACACCAACAACCTCAACATTGAAAAACACCAACAAATTCAACAACAACCTCAACATTGAAAAACAACAACCTCAACATTGAAAAACACCAACAAATTCAACAACAACTTCAACTTTGAAAAACACCAACAAATTCAACAACAACCTCGAAATTGAAAAACACCAACAAATTCAACAACAAACTCAACATTGAAAAACACCAACAAATTCAACAACAACCTCGACATTTAAAAACACCATCAAATTCAACAACAACCTCAACATTGAAAAACACCAACAACCTCAAAATTGAAAAAACACCAACAAATTCAACAACAACCTCAACATTTAAAAACAACAACAACCTCAACATTAAAAAACACCAACAAATTCAACAACAACCTCAACATTGAAAAACACCAACAAATTCAACAACAACCTCAACATTGAAAAACAACAACAACCTCAACATTGAAAAACACCAACAAATTCAACAACAACCTCAACATTGAAAAACAACACCAACCTCAACATTGAAAAACACCAACAAATTCAACATCAACCTCAACATTGAAAAACAACAACAAACTCAACATTGAAAAACACCAACAAATTCCACAACAACCTCAACATTGAAAAACAACAACAACCTCAACATTGAAAAACACCAACAAATTCAACAATAACCTCAACGTTGAAAAACAACAACAACCTCAACATTGAAAAACACCAACAAATTCAACAACAACCTCAACATTGAAAAACACCAACAAATTCAACAACAACCTCAACATTGAAAAACACCAACAACCTCAACATTGAAAAACACCAACAAATTCAACAACAACCTCAACATTGAAAAACAACAACAACCTCAACATTGAAAAACACCAACAAATTCAACAACAACTTCAACTTTGAAAAACAACAACAAACTCAACATTGAAAAACACCAACAAATTCAACAACTACCTCAACATTGAAGAACAACAACAACCTCAACATTAAAAAACACCAACAAATTCAACAACAACCTCAACATTGAAAAACACCAACAAATTCAACAACAACCTCAACATTGAAAAACAACAACAACCTAAATATTGAAAAACACCAACAAATTCAACAACAACCTCAACATTGAAAAACAACAACAACCTCAACATTGAAAAACACCAACAAATTCAACAACAACCTCAACATTGAAAAACACCAACAAATTCAACAACAACCTCAGCATTGAAAAACAACAACAACCTCAACATTGAAAAACACCAACAAATTCAACAACAACCTCAACATTGAAAAACAACAACAACCTCAACATTGAAAAACACCAACAAATTCAGCAACAACTTCAACATTGAAAAACACCAACAAATTCAACAACAACCTCGAAATTGAAAAACAGCAACAAATACAACAACAACCTCAACATTGAAAAACAACAACAACCTCAACATTGAAAAACACCAACAAATTCAACAACAAAATCAACATTGAAAAACAACAACAACCTCAACATTGCAAAACACCAGCAAATTCAACAACAACCTCACCATTTTAAAACACCAACAAATTCAACAACAACCTCAACATTGAAAAACAACAACAGTCTCAACATTGAAAAACACGAACAAATTCAACAACAACCTCAACATTGAAAAACAACAACAACCTCAACATTGAAAAACACCAACAAATTCAACAACAACCTCGACATTGAAAAACACCCTCAAATTCAAAATCAACCTCAACATTGAACAACACCAACAACCTCAAAATTGAAAAAACACCAACAAATTCAACAACAACCTCAACATTTAAAAACAACAACAACCTCAACATTGAAAAACACCAACAAATTCAACAACAACCTCAACATTGAAAAACACCAACAAATTCAACAACAACCTCAACATTGAAAAACACCAACAAGCTCAACAACAACCTCAACATTGAAAAACACCAACAAATTCAACAACAAACTCAAGATTGAAAAACAAACGCAAATTCAACAACAACCTCAACATTGAAAAACACCAACAAATTCAGCAACAAACTCAAGATTGAAAAACACCCGCAAATTCAACAACCTCAACATTGAAAAACAACAACAACCTCATCATTGAAAAACACCAACAAATTCAACAACAACCTCAACATTGAAAAACACCAACAACCTCAACATTGAAAAACACCAACAAATTCAACAACAACCTCAACATTGAAAAACAACAACAACCTCAACATTGAAAAACACCAACAAATTCAACAACAACCTCAACATTGAAAAACAACAACAAACTCAACATTGAAAAACACCAACAAATTCAACAAAAACTTCAACATTGAAAAACACCAACAAATTCAACAACAACCTCGAAATTGAAAAACACCAACAAATTCAACAACAAACTCAACATTGAAAAACACCAACAAATTCAACAACAACCTCGACATTTAAAAACACCATCAAATTCAACAACAACCTCAACATTGAAAAACACCAACAACCTCAAAATTGAAAAAACACCAACAAATTCAACAACAACCTCAACATTTAAAAACAACAACAACCTCAACATTAAAAAACACCAACAAATTCAACAACAACCTCAACATTGAAAAACACCAACAAATTCAACAACAACCTCAACATTGAAAAACAACAACAACCTCAACATTGAAAAACACCAACAAATTCAACAACAACCTCAACATTGAAAAACAACACCAACCTCAACATTGAAAAACACCAACAAATTCAACATCAACCTCAACATTGAAAAACAACAACAAACTCAACATTGAAAAACACCAACAAATTCCACAACAACCTCAACATTGAAAAACAACAACAACCTCAACATTGAAAAACACCAACAAATTCAACAATAACCTCAACGTTGAAAAACAACAACAACCTCAACATTGAAAAACACCAACAAATTCAACAACAACCTCAACATTGAAAAACACCAACAAATTCAACAACAACCTCAACATTGAAAAACACCAACAACCTCAACATTGAAAAACACCAACAAATTCAACAACAACCTCAACATTGAAAAACAACAACAACCTCAACATTGAAAAACACCAACAAATTCAACAACAACTTCAACTTTGAAAAACAACAACAAACTCAACATTGAAAAACACCAACAAATTCAACAACTACCTCAACATTGAAGAACAACAACAACCTCAACATTAAAAAACACCAACAAATTCAACAACAACCTCAACATTGAAAAACACCAACAAATTCAACAACAACCTCAACATTGAAAAACAACAACAACCTAAATATTGAAAAACACCAACAAATTCAACAACAACCTCAACATTGAAAAACAACAACAACCTCAACATTGAAAAACACCAACAAATTCAACAACAACCTCAACATTGAAAAACACCAACAAATTCAACAACAACCTCAGCATTGAAAAACAACAACAACCTCAACATTGAAAAACACCAACAAATTCAACAACAACCTCAACATTGAAAAACAACAACAACCTCAACATTGAAAAACACCAACAAATTCAGCAACAACTTCAACATTGAAAAACACCAACAAATTCAACAACAACCTCGAAATTGAAAAACAGCAACAAATACAACAACAACCTCAACATTGAAAAACAACAACAACCTCAACATTGAAAAACACCAACAAATTCAACAACAAAATCAACATTGAAAAACAACAACAACCTCAACATTGCAAAACACCAGCAAATTCAACAACAACCTCACCATTTTAAAACACCAACAAATTCAACAACAACCTCAACATTGAAAAACAACAACAGTCTCAACATTGAAAAACACGAACAAATTCAACAACAACCTCAACATTGAAAAACAACAACAACCTCAACATTGAAAAACACCAACAAATTCAACAACAACCTCGACATTGAAAAACACCCTCAAATTCAAAATCAACCTAAACATTGAACAACACCAACAACCTCAAAATTGAAAAAACACCAACAAATTCAACAACAACCTCAACATTTAAAAACAACAACAACCTCAACATTGAAAAACACCAACAAATTCAACAACAACCTCAACATTGAAAAACACCAACAAATTCAACAACAACCTCAACATTGAAAAACACCAACAAACTCAACAACAACCTCAACATTGAAAAACACCAACAAATTCAACAACAAACTCAAGATTGAAAAACAAACGCAAATTCAACAACAACCTCAACATTGAAAAACACCAACAAATTCAGCAACAAACTCAAGATTGAAAAACACCCGCAAATTCAACAACCTCAACATTGAAAAACAACAACAACCTCATCATTGAAAAACACCAACAAATTCAACAACAACCTCAACATTGAAAAACACCAACAACCTCAACATTGAAAAACACCAACAAATTCAACAACAACCTCAACATTGAAAAACAACAACAACCTCAACATTGAAAAACACCAACAAATTCAACAACAACCTCAACATTGAAAAACAACAACAAACTCAACATTGAAAAACACCAACAAATTCAACAACAACCTCAACATTGAAAAACAACAACAAACTCAACATTGAAAAACACCAACAAATTCAACAACAACCTCAACATTGAAAAACACCAACAAATTCAACAACAACCTCAACATTGAAAAACAACAACAACCTCAACATTGAAAAACACCAACAAATTCAACAACAACCTCAACATTGAAAAACAACACCAACCTCAACATTGAAAAACACCAACAAATTCAACATCAACCTCAACATTGAAAAACAACAACAAACTCAACATTGAAAAACACCAACAAATTCCACAACAACATCAACATTGAAAAACAACAACAACCTCAACATTGAAAAACACCAACAAATTCAACAATAACCTCAACGTTGAAAAACAACAACAACCTCAACATTGAAAAACACCAACAAATTCAACAACAACCTCAACATTGAAAAACACCAACAAATTCAACAACAACCTCAACATTGAAAAACACCAACAACCTCAACATTGAAAAACACCAACAAATTCAACAACAACCTCAACATTGAAAAACAACAACAACCTCAACATTGAAAAACACCAACAAATTCAACAACAACTTCAACTTTGAAAAACAACAACAAACTCAACATTGAAAAACACCAACAAATTCAACAACTACCTCAACATTGAAGAACAACAACAACCTCAACATTAAAAAACACCAACAAATTCAACAACAACCTCAACATTGAAAAACACCAAAAAATTCAACAACAACCTCAACATTGAAAAACAACAACAACCTAAATATTGAAAAACACCAACAAATTCAACAACAACCTCAACATTGAAAAACAACAACAACCTCAACATTGAAAAACACCAACAAATTCAACAACAATCTCAACATTGAAAAACACCAACAAATTCAACAACAACCTCAGCATTGAAAAACAACAACAACCTCAACATTGAAAAACACCAACAAATTCAACAACAACCTCAACATTGAAAAACAACAACAACCTCAACATTGAAAAACACCAACAAATTCAGCAACAACTTCAACATTGAAAAACACCAACAAATTCAACAACAACCTCGAAATTGAAAAACAGCAACAAATACAACAACAACCTCAACATTGAAAAACAACAACAACCTCAACATTGAAAAACACCAACAAATTCAACAACAAAATCAACATTGAAAAACAACAACAACCTCAACATTGCAAAACACCAGCAAATTCAACAACAACCTCACCATTTTAAAACACCAACAAATTCAACAACAACCTCAACATTGAAAAACAACAACAGTCTCAACATTGAAAAACACGAACAAATTCAACAACAACCTCAACATTGAAAAACAACAACAACCTCAACATTGAAAAACACCAACAAATTCAACAACAACCTCGACATTGAAAAACACCCTCAAATTCAAAATCAACCTTAACATTGAACAACACCAACAACCTCAAAATTGAAAAAACACCAACAAATTCAACAACAACCTCAACATTTAAAAACAACAACAACCTCAACATTGAAAAACACCAACAAATTCAACAACAACCTCAACATTGAAAAACACCAACAAATTCAACAACAACCTCAACATTGAAAAACACCAACAAACTCAACAACAACCTCAACATTGAAAAACACCAACAAATTCAACAACAAACTCAAGATTGAAAAACAAACGCAAATTCAACAACAACCTCAACATTGAAAAACACCAACAAATTCAGCAACAAACTCAAGATTGAAAAACACCCGCAAATTCAACAACCTCAACATTGAAAAACAACAACAACCTCATCATTGAAAAACACCAACAAATTCAACAACAACCTCAACATTGAAAAACACCAACAACCTCAACATTGAAAAACACCAACAAATTCAACAACAACCTCAACATTGAAAAACAACAACAACCTCAACATTGAAAAACACCAACAAATTCAACAACAACCTCAACATTGAAAAACAACAACAACCTCAACATTGAAAAACACCAACAAATTCAACAATAACCTCAACGTTGAAAAACAACAACAACCTCAACATTGAAAAACACCAACAAATTCAACAACAACCTCAACATTGAAAAACACCAACAAATTCAACAACAACCTCAACATTGAAAAACACCAACAACCTCAACATTGAAAAACACCAACAAATTCAACAACAACCTCAACATTGAAAAACAACAACAACCTCAACATTGAAAAACACCAACAAATTCAACAACAACTTCAACTTTGAAAAACAACAACAAACTCAACATTGAAAAACACCAACAAATTCAACAACTACCTCAACATTGAAGAACAACAACAACCTCAACATTAAAAAACACCAACAAATTCAACAACAACCTCAACATTGAAAAACACCAAAAAATTCAACAACAACCTCAACATTGAAAAACAACAACAACCTCAACATTGAAAAACACCAACAAATTCAACAACAACCTCAACATTGAAAAACAACAACAAACTCAACATTGAAAAACACCAACAAATTCAACAACAACCTCAACATTGAAAAACAACAACAACCTCAATCATTGAAAAACACCTACAAATTCAACAACAACTTCAACATTGAAAAACACCAACAAATTCAACAACAACCTCAACTTTGAAAAACAACAACAACCTCAACATTGAAAAACACACAAAAATTCAACAACTACCCAAACACTGAAAAACAACAACAACCTCAACATTGAAAAACACCAACAAATTCAACAACAACCTCAACATTGAAAAACGCCAACAAATTCAACAACAACCTCAGCATTGAAAAAGAACAACAACCTCAACATTGAAAAACACCAACAAATTCAACAACAACATCAACATTGAAAAACAACAACAACCTCAACATTGAAAAACGCCAACAAATTCAACAAAAACTTCAACATTGAAAAACACCAACAAATTCAACAACAAACTCGAAATTGAAAAACACCAACAAATTCAACAACAACTTCAACATTGAAAAACACCAACAAATTCAACAACAACCTCGACATTGAAAAACACCATCAAATTCAACAACAACCTTAACATTGAAAAACACCAACAACCTCAAAATTGAAAAAACACCAACAAATTCAACAACAACCTCAACATTTAAAAACAACAATAACCTCAACACTGAAAAACACCAACAAATTCAACAACAACCTCAACATTGAAAAACACCAACAAATTCAACAACAACCGTAAGATTGAAAAGGACCAACAAACTCAACGACAACCTCAACATTGAAAAAGAACAACAACCTCAACATTGAAAAACACCAACAAATTCAACAACAATCTCAAGATTGAAAAAGACCAACACATTCAACAACCTCAATATTGAAAAACAACAACAACCTCAACATTGAAAAACACCAACAAATTCAACAAAAACTTCAACATTGAAAAACACCAACAAATTCAACAACAACCTCGAAATTGAAAAACACCAACAAATTCAACAACAAACTCAACATTGAAAAACACCAACAAATTCAACAACAACCTCGACATTGAAAAACACCATCAAATTCAATAACAACCTCAACATTGAAAAACACCAACAACCTCAAAATTGAAAAAACACCAACAAATTCAACAACAACCTCAACATCTAAAAACAACAACAACCTCAATATTGAAAAACACCAACAAATTCAACAACAACCTCAACATTGAAAAACACCAACAAATTCAACAACAACCGCAACATTGAAAAACACCAACAAACTCAACAACAACCTCAACATTGAAAAACAACAACAACCTCAACATTGAAAAACACCAACAGATTCAACAACAACCTCAACATTGAAAAACACCAACAAGTTCAACAACAAACTCAAGATTGAAAAACACCAACAAATTCAACAACCTCAACATTGAAAAACAACAACAACCTCAACATTGAAAAACACCAACAAATTCAACAACAACCTCAACATTGAAAAACACCAACAAATTCAACAACAACCTCAACATTGAAAAACAGCAACAACCTCAACATTGAAAAACACCAACAAATTCAACAACAACCTCAACATTGAAAAACAACACCAACCTCAACATTGAAAAACAACAACAAATTCAACAACAACCTCAACATTGAAAAACAACAACATCCTCAACATTGAAAAACACCAAAAAATTCAACAAAAACCTCAACGTTGAAAAACAACAACAACCTCAACATTGAAAAACACCAAGAAATTCAACAATAAACTCAACGTTGAAAAACAACAACAACCTCAACATTGAAAAACACCAACAAATTCAACAACAACATCAACATTGAAAAACTCCAACAAATTCAACAACAACCTCAACATTGAAAAACAACAACAACCTCAACATTGAAAACACCAACAAATTCAACAACAACATCAACTTTGAAAAACAACAACAAACTCAACATTGAAAAACACCAACAAATTCAACAACAACCTCAACATTGAAAAACAACAACAACCTCAACATTGAAAAACACCAACAAATTCAACAACAACCTCAACATTGAAAAACACCAACAAATTCAACAACAACCTCAACATTGAAAAACAACAACAACCTAAACATTGAAAAACACCAACAAATTCAACAACAACCTCAACATTGAAAAACAACAACAACCTCAACATTGAAAAACACCAACAAATTCAACAACAACCTCAACATTGAAAAACACCAACAAATTCAACAACAACCTCAACATTGAAAAACAACAACAACCTAAACATTGAAAAACACCAACAAATTCAACAACAACCTCAACATTGAAAAACAACAACAACCTCAACATTGAAAAACACCAACAAATTCAACAACAACCTCAACATTGAAAAACACCAACAAATTCAACAACAACCTCAGCATTGAAAAACAACAACAACCTCAACATTGAAAAACACCAACAAATTCAACAACAACCTCAACATTGAAAAACAACAACAACCTCAACATTGAAAAACACCAACAAATTCAACAACAACTTCAACATTGAAAAACACCAACAAATTCAACAACAACCTCGAAATTGAAAAACAATAACAAATACAACAACAACCTCAACATTGAAAAACAACAACAACCTCAACATTGAAAAACACCAACAAATTCATCAGCAACCTCAACATTGAAAAAGAACAACAACCTCAACATTGCAAAACACCAGCAAATTCAACAACAACCTCAACATTTAAAAACACCAACAAATTCAACAACAACCTCAACATTGAAAAACAACAACAGTCTCAACATTGAAAAACGCCAACAAATTCAACAACAGCCTCAACATTGAAAAACAACAACAACCTCAACATTGAAAAACACCAACAAATTCAACAACAACCTCGACATTGAAAAACACCCTCAAATTCAAAATCAACCTCAACATTGAACAACACCAACAACCTCAAAATTGAAAAAACACCAACAAATTCAACAACAACCTCAACATTTAAAAACAACAACAACCTCAACATTGAAAAACACCAACAAATTCAACAACAACCTCAACATTGAAAAACACCAACAAATTCAACAACAACCTCAACATTGAAAAACACCAACAAACTCAACAACAACCTCAACATTGAAAAATAACAACAAACTCAACATTGAAAAACACCAACAAATTCAACAACAACCTCAATATTGAAAAACATCAACAAATTCAACAACAAACTCAAGATTGAAAAACACCCACAAATTCAACAACCTCAACATTGAAAAACAACAACAACCTCATCATTGAAAAACACCAACAAAGTCAACAACAACCTCAACATTGAAAAAACACCAACAAATTCAACAACAACCTCAACATCTAAAAACAACAACAACCTCAATATTGAAAAACACCAACAAATTCAACAACAACCTCAACATTGAAAAACACCAACAAATTCAACAACAACCTCAACATTGAAAAACACCAACAAACTCAACAACAACCTCAACATTGAAAAACAACAAAAACCTCAACATTGAAAAACACCAACAGATTCAACAACAACCTCAACATTTAAAAACACCAACAAATTCAACAACAACCTCAACATTGAAAAACAAC
The DNA here is from genome assembly GCA_026770705.1 of Isurus oxyrinchus. Lineage (NCBI taxonomy): Eukaryota > Metazoa > Chordata > Chondrichthyes > Lamniformes > Lamnidae > Isurus > Isurus oxyrinchus. The sequence continues at coordinate 727,188 of JANJGN010000208.1, forward strand.
AACAGTCTCAACATTGAAAAACGCCAACAAATTCAACAACAGCCTCAACATTGAAAAACAACAACAACCTCAACATTGAAAAACACCAACAAATTCAACAACAACCTCGACATTGAAAAACACCCTCAAATTCAAAATCAACCACAACATTGAACAACACCAACAACCTCAAAATTGAAAAAACACCAACAAATTCAACAACAACCTCAACATTTAAAAACAACAACAACCTCAACATTGAAAAACACCAACAAATTCAACAACAACCTCAACATTGAAAAACACCAACAAATTCAACAACAACCTCAACATTGAAAAACACCAACAAACTCAACAACAACCTCAACATTGAAAAATAACTACAAACTCAACATTGAAAAACACCAACAAATTCAACAACAACCTCAATATTGAAAAACATCAACAAATTCAACAACAAACTCAAGATTGAAAAACACCCACAAATTCAACAACCTCAACATTGAAAAACAACAACAACCTCATCATTGAAAAACACCAACAAAGTCAACAACAACCTCAACATTGAAAAAACACCAACAAATTCAACAACAACCTCAACATCTAAAAACAACAACAACCTCAATATTGAAAAACACCAACAAATTCAACAACAACCTCAACATTGAAAAACACCAACAAATTCAACAACAACCTCAACATTGAAAAACACCAACAGATTCAACAACAAACTCAACATTGAAAAACACCAACAAGTTCAACAACAAACTCAAGATTGAAAAACACCAACAAATACAACAACCTCAACATTGAAAAACAACAACAACCTCAACATTGAAAAACACCAACAAATTCAACAACAACCTCAACATTGAAAAACACCAAAAAATTCAACAACAACCTCAACATTGAAAAACAGCAACAACCTCAACATTGAAAAACACCAACAAATTCAACAACAACCTCAACATTGAAAAACAACACCAACCTCAACATTGAAAAACACCAACAAATTCAACAACAACCTCAACATTGAAAAACAACAACATCCTCAACATTGAAAAACACCAAAAAATTCAACAAAAACCTCAACATTGAAAAAGAACAACAACCTCAACATTGAAAAACACCAACAAATTCAACAATAACCTCAACGTTGAAAAACAACAACAACCTCAACATTGAAAAACACCAACAAATTCAACAACAACCTCAAAATTGAAAAACACCAACAAATTCAACAACAACCTCAACATTGAAAAATACCAACAACCTCAACATTGAAAAACACCAACAAATTCAACAACAACCTCAACATTGAAAAACAACAACAACCTCAACATTGAAAACACCAACAAATTCAACAACAACATCACCTTTGAAAAACAACAACAAACTCAACATTGAAAAACACCAACAAATTCAACAACAACCTCAACATTGAAAAACAACAACAACCTCAACATTGAAAAACACCAACAAATTCAACAACAACCTTAACATTGAAAAACACCAACAAATTCAACAACAACCTCAACATTGAAAAACAACAACAACCTAAACATTGAAAAACACCAACAAATTCAACAACAACCTCAACATTGAAAAACAACAACAACCTCAACATTGAAAAACAACAACAAATTCAACAACAACCTCAACATTGAAAAACACCAACAAATTCAACAACAACCTCAGCATTAAAAAACAACAACAACCTCAACATTGAAAAACACCAACAAATTCAACAACAACCTCAACATTGAAAAACAACAACAACCTCAACATTGAAAAACACCAACAAATTCAACAACAACTTCAACATTGAAAAACACCAACAAATTCAACAACAACCTCGAAATTGAAAAACACCAACAAATACAACAACAACCTCAACATTGAAAAACAACAACAACCTCAACATTGAAAAACACCAACAAATTCAACAACAACCTCAACATTGAAAAACAACACCAACCTCAACATTGAAAAACACCAACAAATTCAACAACAACCTCAAAATTGAAAAACAACAACATCCTCAACATTGAAAAATACCAACAACCTCAACATTGAAAAACACCAACAAATTCAACAACAACCTCAACATTGAAAAACAACAACAACCTCAACATTGAAAACACCAACAAATTCAACAACAACATCAACTTTGAAAAACACCAACAAATTCAACAACAACCTCAACATTGAAAAACAACAACAACCTCAACATTGAAAAACAACAACAAACTCAACATTGAAAAACACCAACAAATTCAACAACAACCTCAATATTGAAAAACATCAACAAATTCAACAACAAACTCAAGATTGAAAAACACCCACAAATTCAACAACCTCAACATTGAAAAACAACAACAACCTCATCATTGAAAAACACCAACAAAGTCAACAACAACCTCAACATTGAAAAAACACCAACAAATTCAACAACAACCTCAACATCTAAAAACAACAACAACCTCAATATTGAAAAACACCAACAAATTCAACAACAACCTCAACATTGAAAAACACCAACAAATTCAACAACAACCTCAACATTGAAAAACACCAACAAACTCAACAACAACCTCAACATTGAAAAACAACAAAAACCTCAACATTGAAAAACACCAACAGATTCAACAACAACCTCAACATTTAAAAACACCAACAAATTCAACAACAACCTCAACATTGAAAAACAACAACAGTCTCAACATTGAAAAACGCCAACAAATTCAACAACAGCCTCAACATTGAAAAACAACAACAACCTCAACATTGAAAAACACCAACAAATTCAACAACAACCTCGACATTGAAAAACACCCTCAAATTCAAAATCAACCACAACATTGAACAACACCAACAACCTCAAAATTGAAAAAACACCAACAAATTCAACAACAACCTCAACATTTAAAAACAACAACAACCTCAACATTGAAAAACACCAACAAATTCAACAACAACCTCAACATTGAAAAACACCAACAAATTCAACAACAACCTCAACATTGAAAAACACCAACAAACTCAACAACAACCTCAACATTGAAAAATAACTACAAACTCAACATTGAAAAACACCAACAAATTCAACAACAACCTCAATATTGAAAAACATCAACAAATTCAACAACAAACTCAAGATTGAAAAACACCCACAAATTCAACAACCTCAACATTGAAAAACAACAACAACCTCATCATTGAAAAACACCAACAAAGTCAACAACAACCTCAACATTGAAAAAACACCAACAAATTCAACAACAACCTCAACATCTAAAAACAACAACAACCTCAATATTGAAAAACACCAACAAATTCAACAACAACCTCAACATTGAAAAACACCAACAAATTCAACAACAACCTCAACATTGAAAAACACCAACAGATTCAACAACAAACTCAACATTGAAAAACACCAACAAGTTCAACAACAAACTCAAGATTGAAAAACACCAACAAATACAACAACCTCAACATTGAAAAACAACAACAACCTCAACATTGAAAAACACCAACAAATTCAACAACAACCTCAACATTGAAAAACACCAAAAAATTCAACAACAACCTCAACATTGAAAAACAGCAACAACCTCAACATTGAAAAACACCAACAAATTCAACAACAACCTCAACATTGAAAAACAACACCAACCTCAACATTGAAAAACACCAACAAATTCAACAACAACCTCAACATTGAAAAACAACAACATCCTCAACATTGAAAAACACCAAAAAATTCAACAAAAACCTCAACATTGAAAAAGAACAACAACCTCAACATTGAAAAACACCAACAAATTCAACAATAACCTCAACGTTGAAAAACAACAACAACCTCAACATTGAAAAACACCAACAAATTCAACAACAACCTCAAAATTGAAAAACACCAACAAATTCAACAACAACCTCAACATTGAAAAATACCAACAACCTCAACATTGAAAAACACCAACAAATTCAACAACAACCTCAACATTGAAAAACAACAACAACCTCAACATTGAAAACACCAACAAATTCAACAACAACATCACCTTTGAAAAACAACAACAAACTCAACATTGAAAAACACCAACAAATTCAACAACAACCTCAACATTGAAAAACAACAACAACCTCAACATTGAAAAACACCAACAAATTCAACAACAACCTTAACATTGAAAAACACCAACAAATTCAACAACAACCTCAACATTGAAAAACAACAACAACCTAAACATTGAAAAACACCAACAAATTCAACAACAACCTCAACATTGAAAAACAACAACAACCTCAACATTGAAAAACAACAACAAATTCAACAACAACCTCAACATTGAAAAACACCAACAAATTCAACAACAACCTCAGCATTAAAAAACAACAACAACCTCAACATTGAAAAACACCAACAAATTCAACAACAACCTCAACATTGAAAAACAACAACAACCTCAACATTGAAAAACACCAACAAATTCAACAACAACTTCAACATTGAAAAACACCAACAAATTCAACAACAACCTCGAAATTGAAAAACACCAACAAATACAACAACAACCTCAACATTGAAAAACAACAACAACCTCAACATTGAAAAACACCAACAAATTCAACAACAACCTCAACATTGAAAAACAACACCAACCTCAACATTGAAAAACACCAACAAATTCAACAACAACCTCAAAATTGAAAAACAACAACATCCTCAACATTGAAAAATACCAACAACCTCAACATTGAAAAACACCAACAAATTCAACAACAACCTCAACATTGAAAAACAACAACAACCTCAACATTGAAAACACCAACAAATTCAACAACAACATCAACTTTGAAAAACACCAACAAATTCAACAACAACCTCAACATTGAAAAACAACAACAACCTCAACATTGAAAAACACCAACAAATTCAACAACAACGTCAACATTGAAAAACACCAACAAATTCAACAACAACCTCAACATTGAAAAACAACAACAACCTAAACATTGAAAAACACCAACAAATTCAACAACAACCTCAACATTGAAAAACAACAACAACCTCAACATTGAAAAACACCAACAAATTCAACAACAACCTCAACATTGAAAAACACCAACAAATTCAACAACAACCTCAGCATTGAAAAACAACAACAACCTCAACATTGAAAAACACCAACAAATTCAACAACAACCTCAACATTGAAAAACAACAACAACCTCAACATTGAAAAACACCAACAAATTCAACAACAACTTCAACATTGAAAAACAACAACAACCTCAACATTGAAAAACACCAACAAATTCAACAACAACCTCAACATTGAAAAACAACAACAACCTCAACATTGCAAAACACCAGCAAATTCAACAACAACCTCAACATTTAAAAACACCATGAAATTCAACAACAACCTCAACATTGAAAAACAACAACAGTCTCAACATTGAAAAACACCAACAAATTCAACAACAACCTCAACATTGAAAAACAACAACAACCTCAACATTGAAAAACACCAACAAATTCAACAACAACCTCGACATTGAAAAGCACCCTCAAATTCAAAATCAACCTCAACATTGAACAACACCAACAACCTCAAAATTGAATAAACACCAACAAATTCAACAACAACCTCAACATTTAAAAACAACAACAACCTCAACATTGAAAAACACCAACAAATTCAACAACAACCTCAACATTGAAAAACACCAAAAAATTCAACAACAACCTCAACATTGAAAAACACCAACAAACTCAACAACAACCTCAACATTGAAAAATAACAACAAACTCAACATTGAAAAACACCAACAAATTCAACAACAACCTCAATATTGAAAAACATCAACAAATTCAACAACAAACTCAAGATTGAACAACACCCACAAATTCAACAACCTCAACATTGAAAAACAACAACAACCTCATCATTGAAAAACACCAACAAATTCAACAACAACCTCAACATTGAAAAACACCAACAACCTCAACATTGAAAAACACCAACAACCTCAACATTGAAAAACACCAACAAATTCAACAACAACCTCAACATTGAAAAACACCAAAAAATTCAACAACAACCTCAACATTGAAAAACAGCAACAACCTCAACATTGAAAAACACCAACAAATTCAACAACAACCTCAACATTGAAAAACAACACCAACCTCAACATTGAAAAACACCAACAAATTCAACAACAACCTCATCATTGAAAAACAACAACATCCTCAACATTGAAAAACACCAAAAATTCAACAAAAACCTCAACATTGAAAAAGAACAACAACCTCAACATTGAAAAACACCAACAAATTCAACAATAACCTCAACGTTGAAAAACAACAACAACCTCAACATTGAAAAACACCAACAAATTCAACAACAACCTCAAAATTGAAAAACACCAACAAATTCAACAACAACCTCAACATTGAAAAATACCAACAACCTCAACATTGAAAAACACCAACAAATTCAACAACAACCTCAACATTGAAAAACAACAACAACCTCAACATTGAAAACACCAACAAATTCAACAACAACATCACCTTTGAAAAACAACAACAAACTCAACATTGAAAAACACCAACAAATTCAACAACAACCTCAACATTGAAAAACAACAACAACCTCAACATTGAAAAACACCAACAAATTCAACAACAACCTTAACATTGAAAAACACCAACAAATTCAACAACAACCTCAACATTGAAAAACAACAACAACCTAAACATTGAAAAACACCAACAAATTCAACAACAACCTCAACATTGAAAAACAACAACAACCTCAACATTGAAAAACACCAACAAATTCAACAACAACCTCAACATTGAAAAACACCAACAAATTCAACAACAACCTCAGCATTAAAAAACAACAACAGCCTCAACATTGAAAAACACCAACAAATTCAACAACAACCTCAACATTGAAAAACAACAACAATCTCAACATTGAAAAACACCAACAAATTCAACAACAACTTCAACATTGAAAAACACCAACAAATTCAACAACAACCTCGAAATTGAAAAACACCAACAAATACAACAACAACCTCAACATTGAAAAACAACAACAACCTCAACATTGAAAAACACCAACAAATTCAACAACAACCTCAACATTGAAAAACAACACCAACCTCAACATTGAAAAACACCAACAAATTCAACAACAACCTCAAAATTGAAAAACAACAACATCCTCAACATTGAAAAATACCAACAACCTCAACATTGAAAAACACCAACAAATTCAACAACAACCTCAACATTGAAAAACAACAACAACCTCAACATTGAAAACACCAACAAATTCAACAACAACATCAACTTTGAAAAACACCAACAAATTCAACAACAACCTCAACATTGAAAAACAACAACAACCTCAACATTGAAAAACACCAACAAATTCAACAACAACGTCAACATTGAAAAACACCAACAAATTCAACAACAACCTCAGCATTGAAAAACAACAACAACCTAAACATTGAAAAACACCAACAAATTCAACAACAACCTCAACATTGAAAAACAACAACAACCTCAACATTGAAAAACACCAACAAATTCAACAACTACCTCAACATTGAAAAACACCAACAAATTCAACAACAACCTCAGCATTGAAAAACAACAACAACCTCAACATTGAAAAACACCAACAAATTCAACAACAACCTCAACATTGAAAAACAACAACAACCTCAACATTGAAAAACACCAACAAATTCAACAACAACTTCAACATTGAAAAACAACAACAACCTCAACATTGAAAAACACCAACAAATTCAACAACAACCTCAACATTGAAAAACAACAACAACCTCAACATTGCAAAACACCAGCAAATTCAACAACAACCTCAACATTTAAAAACACCATGAAATTCATCAACAACCTCAACATTGAAAAACAACAACAGTCTCAACATTGAAAAACACCAACAAATTCAACAACAACCTCAACATTGAAAAACAACAACAACCTCAACATTGAAAAACACCAACAAATTCAACAACAACCTCGACATTGAAAAGCACCCTCAAATTCAAAATCAACCTCAACATTGAACAACACCAACAACCTCAAAATTGAATAAACACCAACAAATTCAACAACAACCTCAACATTTAAAAAGAACAACAACCTCAACATTGAAAAACACCAACAAATTCAACAACAACCTCAACATTGAAAAACACCAAAAAATTCAACAACAACCTCAACATTGAAAAACACCAACAAACTCAACATTGAAAAACACCAACAAATTCAACAACAACCTCAATATTGAAAAACATCAACAAATTCAACAACAAACTCAAGATTGAAAAACACCCACAAATTCAACAACCTCAACATTGAAAAACAACAACAACCTCATCATTGAAAAACACCAACAAATTCAACAACAACCTCAACATTGAAAAACACCAACAACCTCAACATTGAAAAACACCAACAAATTCAACAACAACCTCAACATTGAAAAACAACAACAACCTCAACATTGAAAAACACCAACAAATTCAACAACAACCTCAACATTGAAAAACAACAACAAACACAACATTGAAAAACACCAACAAATTCAACAACAACCTCAACATTGAAAAACAACAACAACCTCAACATTGAAAAACACCAACAAATTCAACAACAACTTCAACATTGAAAAACACCAACAAATTCAACAACAACCTCAACATTGAATAACAACAACAACCTCAACATTGAAAAACACACAAAAATTCCACAACTACCCAAACACTGAAAAACAACAACAACCTCAACATTGAAAAACACCAACAAATTCAACAACAACCTCAACATTGAAAAACACCAACAAATTCAACAACAACCTCAGCATTGAAAAAGAACAACAACCTCAACATTGAAAAACACCAACAAATTCAACAACAACATCAACATTGAAAAACAACAACAACCTCAACATTGAAAAACACCAACAAATTCAACAACAACTTCGAAATTGAAAAACACCAACAAATTCAACAACAACTTCAACATTGAAAAACACCAACAAATTCAACAACAACCTCGACATTGAAAAACACCATCAAATTCAACAACAACCTAAACATTGAAAAACACCAACAACCTCAAAATTGAAAAAACACCAACAAATTCAACAACAACCTCAACAAAGAAAAACACCAACAAATTCAACAACAACCTCAACATTGAAAAACACCAACAAATTCAACAACAACCTCAACACTGAAAAACACCAACAAATTCAACAACAACCTCAACATTGAAAAACAACAACAACCTCAACATTGAAAAACACCAACAAATTCAACAACAAACTCAAGATTGAAAAACACCAACAAATTCAACAACCTCAACATTGAAAAACAACAACAACCTCAACATTGAAAAACACCAACAAATTCAACAACAACCTCAACATTGAAAAACACCAACAAATTCAACAACAACCTCAACATTGAAAAACAACAACAACCTCAACATTGAAAAACACCAACAAATTCAACAACAACATCAACATTGAAAAACAACACCAACCTCAACATTGAAAAACACCAACAAATTCAACAACAACCTCAACATTGAAAAACAACAACAAACTCAACATTGAAAAACACCAACAAATTCAACAACAACCTCAACATTGAAAAACAATAACAAACTCAACATTGAAAAAGACTAACAAATTCAACAATAACCTCAACATTGAAAAACAACAACAACCTCAACATTGAAAAACACCAACAAATTCAACAACAACCTCAACATTGAAAAACACCAACAAATTCAACAACAACCTCAACATTGAAAAACAACAACAACCTCAACATTGAAAAACAACAACAAATTCAACAACAACCTCAACATTGAAAAACAACAACAACCTCAACATTGAAAAACACCAACAAATTCAACAACAACCTCAACATTGAAAAACACCAACAAATTCAACAACGACCTCAGCATTGAAAAACAACAACAACCTCAACATTGAAAAACACCAACAAATTCAACAACAACCTCAACATTGAAATTCAACAACAACCTCAACATTGAAAAACAGCAACAAACTCAACATTGAAAAACACCAACAAATTCAACAACAACCTCAACATTGAAAAACAACAACAACCTCAACATTGAAAAACACCAACAAATTCAACAACAACCTCAACATTTAAAAACACCAACAAATTCAACAACAACCCAAAATTGAAAAACAACAACAATCTCAACATTGAAAAACACCAACAAATTCAACAACAACCTCAACATTGAAAAACAGCAATAACCTCAACATTGAAAAACACCAACAAATTCAACAACAACCTCAACATTGAAAAACACCAACAAATTCAAAAACAACCTCAACATTGAAAAACACCAACAAATTCAACAACAAACTCAACATTGAAAAACACCAACAAATTCAACAACAACCTCAACATTGAAAAACAACAAAAGCCTCAACATTGAAAAACACCAACAAATTCAACAACAACCTCAACATTGAAAAGCACCAACAAGTTCAACAACAACCTCAACATTGAAAAACAACAACAACCTCAACATTGAAAAACACCAACAAATTCAACAACAACCTCAACATTGAAAAACAACAACAACCTCAACATTGAAAAACACCAACAAATTCAACAACAACCTCAACATTGAAAAACAACAACAAACTCAACATTGAAAAACACCAACAAATTCAACAACAACCTCAACATTGAAAAACAACAACAACTTCAACGTTGAAAAACACCAACAAAATCAACAACAACCTCAACATTGAAAAACACCAACAAATTCAACAACAACCTCAACATTGAAAAACAACAACAACCTCAACATTGAAAAACACCAACAAATTCAACAACAACCTCAACATTGAAAAACAACAACAACCTCAACATTGAAAAACACCAACAAATTCAACAACAACCTCAACATTGAAAAACACCAACAAATTCAACAACAACCTCAGCATTGAAAAACAACAACAACCTCAACATTGAAAAACACCAACAAATTCAACAACAACCTCAACATTGAAAAACACCAACAAATTCAACAACAACCTCAACATTGAAAAACAACAACAACCTCAACATTGAAAAACACCAACAAATTCAACAACAACATCAACATTGAAAAACAACACCAACCTCAACATTGAAAAACACCAACAAATTCAACAACAACCTCAACATTGAAAAACAACAACAAACTCAACATTGAAAAACACCAACAAATTCAACAACAACCTCAACATTGAAAAACAATAACAAACTCAACAATGAAAAAGACTAACAAATTCAACAATAACCTCAACATTGAAAAACAACAACAACCTCAACATTGAAAAACACCAACAAATTCAACAACAACCTCAACATTGAAAAACACCAACAAATTCAACAACAACCTCAACATTGAAAAACAACAACAACCTCAACATTGAAAAACAACAACAAATTCAACAACAACCTCAACATTGAAAAACAACAACAACCTCAACATTGAAAAACACCAACAAATTCAACAACAACCTCAACATTGAAAAACACCAACAAATTCAACAACGACCTCAGCATTGAAAAACAACAACAACCTCAACATTGAAAAACACCAACAAATTCAACAACAACCTCAACATTGAAATTCAACAACAACCTCAACATTGAAAAACAGCAACAAACTCAACATTGAAAAACACCAACAAATTCAACAACAACCTCAACATTGAAAAACAACAACAACCTCAACATTGAAAAACACCAACAAATTCAACAACAACCTCAACATTTAAAAACACCAACAAATTCAACAACAACCCAAAATTGAAAAACAACAACAATCTCAACATTGAAAAACACCAACAAATTCAACAACAACCTCAACATTGAAAAACAGCAATAACCTCAACATTGAAAAACACCAACAAATTCAACAACAACCTCAACATTGAAAAACAACAACAAATTCAACAACAACCTCAACATTTAAAAACACCAACAAATTCAACAACAAACTCAACATTGAAAAACACCAACAAATTCAACAACAACCTCAACATTGAAAAACAACAACAACCTCAACATTGAAAAACACCAACAAATTCAACAACAACCTCAACATTGAAAAGCACCAACAAGTTCAACAACAACCTCAACATTGAAAAACAACAACAACCTCAACATTGAAAAACACCAACAAATTCAACAACAACCTCAACATTGAAAAACAACAACAACCTCAACATTGAAAAACACCAACAAATTCAACAACAACCTCAACATTGAAAAACAACAACAAACTCAACATTGAAAAACACCAACAAATTCAACAACAACCTCAACATTGAAAAACAACAACAACTTCAACGTTGAAAAACACCAACAAAATCAACAACAACCTCAACATTGAAAAACACCAACAAATTCAACAACAACCTCAACATTGAAAAACAACAACAACCTCAACATTGAAAAACACCAACAAATTCAACAACAACCTCAACATTGAAAAACAACAACAAACTCAACATTGAAAAACACCAACAAATTCAACAACAACCTCAACATTGAAAAACACCAACAAATTCAACAACAACCTCAGCATTGAAAAACAACAACAACCTCAACATTGAAAAACACCAACAAACTCAACAACAACCTCAACATTGAAAAACAACAACAACCTCAACATGGAAAAACAACAACAAATTCAACAACAACTTCAACATTGAAAAACACCAACAAATTCAACAACAACCTCGAAATTGAAAAACACCAACAAATACAACAACAACCTCAACATTGAAAAACAACAACAACCTCAACATTGAAAAACACCAACAAATTCAACAACAACCTCAACATTGAAAAACAACAACAACCTCAACATTGCAAAACACCAGCAAATTCAACAACAACCTCAACATTTAAAAACACCAACAATTTCAACAACAACCTCAACATTGAAAAACAACAACAATCTCAACATTGAAAAACACCAACAAATTCAACAACAACCTCAACATTGAAAAACAACAACAACCTCAACATTGAAAAACACCAACAAATTCAACAACAACCTCAACATTGAAAAGCACCAACAAGTTCAACAACAACCTCAACATTGAAAAACAACAACAACCTCAACATTGAAAAACACCAACAAATTCAACAACAACCTCAACATTGAAAAACAACAACAACCTCAACATTGAAAAACACCAACAAATTCAACAACAACCTCAACATTGAAAAACAACAACAAACTCAACATTGAAAAACACCAACAAATTCAACATCAACCTCAACATTGAAAAACAACAACAACTTCAACGTTGAAAAACACCAACAAAATCAACAACAACCTCAACATTGAAAAACACCAACAAATTCAACAACAACCTCAACATTGAAAAACAACAACAACCTCAACATTGAAAAACACCAACAAATTCAACAACAACCTCAACATTGAAAAACAACAACAACCTCAACATTGAAAAACACCAACAAATTCAACAACAACCTCAACATTGAAAAACACCAACAAATTCAACAACAACCTCAGCATTGAAAAACAACAACAACCTCAACATTGAAAAACACCAACAAATTCAACAACAACCTCAACATTGAAAAACACTAACAAATTCAACAACAACCTCAACATTGAAAAACAACAACAACCTCAACATTGAAAAACACCAACAAATTCAACAACAACATCAACATTGAAAAACAACACCAACCTCAACATTGAAAAACACCAACAAATTCAACAACAACCTCAACATTGAAAAACAACAACAAACTCAACATTGAAAAACACCAACAAATTCAACAACAACCTCAACATTGAAAAACAATAACAAACTCAACATTGAAAAAGACTAACAAATTCAACAATAACCTCAACATTGAAAAACAACAACAACCTCAACATTGAAAAACACCAACAAATTCAACAACAACCTCAACATTGAAAAACACCAACAAATTCAACAACAACCTCAACATTGAAAAACAACAACAACCTCAACATTGAAAAACAACAACAAATTCAACAACAACCTCAACATTGAAAAACAACAACAACCTCAACATTGAAAAACACCAACAAATTCAACAACAACCTCAACATTGAAAAACACCAACAAATTCAACAACGACCTCAGCATTGAAAAACAACAACAACCTCAACATTGAAAAACACCAACAAATTCAACAACAACCTCAACATTGAAATTCAACAACAACCTCAACATTGAAAAACAGCAACAAACTCAACATTGAAAAACACCAACAAATTCAACAACAACCTCAACATTGAAAAACAACAACAACCTCAACATTGAAAAACACCAACAAATTCAACAACAACCTCAACATTTAAAAACACCAACAAATTCAACAACAACCCAAAATTGAAAAAGAACAACAATCTCAACATTGAAAAACACCAACAAATTCAACAACAACCTCAACATTGAAAAACAGCAATAACCTCAACATTGAAAAACAACAACAAATTCAACAACAACCTCAACATTGAAAAACACCAACAAATTCAACAACAACCTCAACATTGAAAAACACCAACAAATTCAACAACAAACTCAACATTGAAAAACACCAACAAATTCAACAACAACCTCAACATTGAAAAACAACAACAACCTCAACATTGAAAAACACCAACAAATTCAACAACAACCTCAACATTGAAAAGCAGCAACAAGTTCAACAACAACCTCAACATTGAAAAACAACAACAACCTCAACATTGAAAAACACCAACAAATTCAACAACAACCTCAACATTGAAAAACAACAACAACCTCAACATTGAAAAACACCAACAAATTCAACAACAACCGCAACATTGAAAAACAACACCAAACTCAACATTGAAAAACACCAACAAATTCAACAACAACCTCAACATTGAAAAACAACAACAACTTCAACGTTGAAAAACACCAACAAAATCAACAACAACCTCAACATTGAAAAACACCAACAAATTCAACAACAACCTCAACATTGAAAAACAACAACAACCTCAACATTGAAAAACACCAACAAATTCAACAACAACCTCAACATTGAAAAACAACAACAACCTCAACATTGAAAAACACCAACAAATTCAACAACAACCTCAACATTGAAAAACACCAACAAATTCAACAACAACCTCAGCATTGAAAAACAACAACAACCTCAACATTGAAAAACACCAACAAATTCAACAACAACCTCAACATTGAAAAACAACAACAACCTCAACATGGAAAAACACCAACAAATTCAACAACAACTTCAACATTGAAAAACACCAACAAATTCAACAACAACCTCGAAATTGAAAAACACCAACAAATACAACAACAACCTCAACATTGAAAAACAACAACAACCTCAACAATGAAAAACACCAACAAATTCAACAACAACCTCAACATTGAAAAACAACAACAACCTCAACATTGCAAAACACCAGCAAATTCAACAACAACCTCAACATTTAAAAACACCAACAAATTCAACAACAACCTCAACATTGAAAAACAACAACAACCTCAACATTGAAAAACACCAACAAATTCAACAACAACCTCAACATTGAAAAACACCAACAAATTCAACAACAACCTCAACATTGAAAAACAACAACAACCTCAACATTGAAAAACAACAACAAATTCAACAACAACCTCAACATTGAAAAACAACAACAACCTCAACATTGAAAAACACCAACAAATTCAACAACAACCTCAACATTGAAAAACACCAACAAATTCAACAACGACCTCAGCATTGAAAAACAACAACAACCTCAACATTGAAAAACACCAACAAATTCAACAACAACCTCAACATTGAAATTCAACAACAACCTCAACATTGAAAAACAGCAACAAACTCAACATTGAAAAACACCAACAAATTCAACAACAACCTCAACGTTGAAAAACAACAACAACCTCAACATTGAAAAACACCAACAAATTCAACAACAACCTCAACATTTAAAAACACCAACAAATTCAACAACAACCCAAAATTGAAAAAGAACAACAATCTCAACATTGAAAAACACCAACAAATTCAACAACAACCTCAACATTGAAAAACAGCAATAACCTCAACATTGAAAAACAACAACAAATTCAACAACAACCTCAACATTGAAAAACACCAACAAATTCAACAACAACCTCAACATTGAAAAACACCAACAAATTCAACAACAAACTCAACATTGAAAAACACCAACAAATTCAACAACGACCTCAACATTGAAAAACAACAACAACCTCAACATTGAAAAACACCAACAAATTCAACAACAACCTCAACATTGAAAAGCAGCAACAAGTTCAACAACAACCTCAACATTGAAAAACAACAACAACCTCAACATTGAAAAACACCAACAAATTCAACAACAACCTCAACATTGAAAAACAACAACAACCTCAACATTGAAAAACACCAACAAATTCAACAACAACCGCAACATTGAAAAACAACACCAAACTCAACATTGAAAAACACCAACAAATTCAACAACAACCTCAACATTGAAAAACAACAACAACTTCAACGTTGAAAAACACCAACAAAATCAACAACAACCTCAACATTGAAAAACACCAACAAATTCAACAACAACCTCAACATTGAAAAACAACAACAACCTCAACATTGAAAAACACCAACAAATTCAACAACAACCTCAACATTGAAAAACAACAACAACCTCAACATTGAAAAACACCAACAAATTCAACAACAACCTCAACATTGAAAAACACCAACAAATTCAACAACAACCTCAGCATTGAAAAACAACAACAACCTCAACATTGAAAAACACCAACAAATTCAACAACAACCTCAACATTGAAAAACAACAACAACCTCAACATGGAAAAACACCAACAAATTCAACAACAACTTCAACATTGAAAAACACCAACAAATTCAACAACAACCTCGAAATTGAAAAACACCAACAAATACAACAACAACCTCAACATTGAAAAACAACAACAACCTCAACATTGAAAAACACCAACAAATTCAACAACAACCTCAACATTGAAAAACAACAACAACCTCAACATTGCAAAACACCAGCAAATTCAACAACAACCTCAACATTTAAAAACACCAACAAATTCAACAACAACCTCAACATTGAAAAACAACAACAATCTCAACATTGAAAAACACCAACAAATTCAACAACAACCTCAACATTGAAAAACAACAACAACCTCAACATTGAAAAACACCAACAAATTCAACAACAACCTCGACATTGAAAAACACCCTCTAATTCAAAATCAACCTCAACATTGAACAACACCCACAACCTCAAAATTGAAAAAACACCAACAAATTCAACAACAACCTCAACATTTAAAAACAACAACAACCTCAACATTGAAAAACACCAACAAATTCAAAAACAACCTCAACATTGAAAAACACCAACAAACTCAACAACAACCTCAACATTGAAAAACAACAACATCCTCAACATTGGAAAACACCAACAAATTGAACAACAACTTCAACATTGAAAAACACCAACAAATTCAACAACAACCTCGAAATTGAAAAACACCAACAAATGCAACAACATCCTCAACATTGAAAAACAACAACAGCCTCAACATTGAAAAACACCAACAAATTCAACAACAACCTCAACATTGAAAAACAACAACAACCTCAACATTGCAAAACACCAGCAAATTCAACAACAATCTCAACATTGAAAAACAGCAACAAATTCATCAACAACCTCAACATTGAAAAACACCAACAACCTCAACACTGAAAAACACCAACAAATTCAACAACAACCTCGACATTGAAAAACACCCTCAAATTCAAAATCAACCTCAACTTTGAAAAACAACAACAACCTCAAAATTGAAAAAACACCAACAAATTCAACAACAACCTCAACATTTAAAAAAAAAAACAACCTCAACATTGAAAAACACCAACAAATTCAACAACAACCTCAACATTGAAAAACACCAACAAATTCAACAACAACCTCAACATTGAAAAACACCAACAAACTCAACAACAACCTCAACATTGAAAAACAACAACAACCTCAACATTGAAAAACACCAACAAATTCAACAACAAACTCAAGACTGAAAAACACCAACAAATTTAACAACCTCAACATTGAAAAACAACAACAACCTCAACATTGAAAAACACCAACAAATTCAACAACAACCTCAACATTGAAAAACAACAACAATCTCAACATTGAAAAACACCAACAAATT
Organism: Isurus oxyrinchus; assembly: GCA_026770705.1. Taxonomy (NCBI): domain Eukaryota; kingdom Metazoa; phylum Chordata; class Chondrichthyes; order Lamniformes; family Lamnidae; genus Isurus; species Isurus oxyrinchus. The sequence goes on from JANJGN010000208.1 coordinate 745,595, forward strand.
CAACAACAACCTCAACATTGAAAAACAACACCAACCTCAACATTGAAAAACACCTACAAATTCAACAACAACCTCAACATTGAAAAACAACAACAAACTCAACATTGAAAAACACCAACAAATTCAACAGCAACCTCAACATTGAAAAACCACAACAACCACAGCATTGAAAAACACTAACAAATTCAACAATAACCTCAACATTGAAAAACAACAACAACCTCAACATTGACAACCACCAACAAACTCAACAACAACCTCAACATTGAAAAACACCAACAAATTCAACAACAACCTCAACATTGAAAAACAACAACAACCTCAACATTGAAAAACACCAACAAATTCAACAACAACCTCAACATTGAAAAACAACAACAACCTCAACATTGAAAAACACCAACAAATTCAACAACAACCTCAGCATTGAAAAACACCAACAAATTCAACAACGACCTCAGCATTGAAAAGCAACAACAACCTCGACATTGAAAAACATCAACAAATTCAACAACAACCTCAACATTGAAATTCAACAACAACCTCAACATTGAAAAACAAGAACAAACTCAACATTGAAAAACACCAACAAATTCAACAACAACCTCAACATTGAGAAACAACAACAACCTCAACATTGAAAAACACCAACAAATTCAACAACAACCTCAACATTGAAAAACACGAACAACCTCAACATTGAAAAACACCAACAAATTCAACAACAACCTCAACATTGAAAAACACCAACAAATTCAAAAACAAACTCAACATTGAAAAACACCAACAAATTCAACAACAACCTCAACATTGAAAAAGAACAACAACCTCAACATTGAAAAACACCAACAAATTCAACAACAACCTCAACATTGAAAAGCACCAACAAGTTCAAGAAGAACCTCAACATTGAAAAACAACATCAACCTCAACATTGAAAAACACCAACAAATTCAACAACAACCTCAACATTGAAAAACAACAACAACCTCAACATTGAAAAACACCAACAAATTCAAAAACAACCTCAACATTGAAAAACAACAACAAACTCAACATTGAAAAACACCAACAAATTCAACAACAACCTCAACATTGAAAAACAACAACAACTTCAACGTTGAAAAACACCAACAAAATCACAACAACCTCAACATTGAAAAACACCAACAAATTCAACAACAACCTCAACATTGAAAAACAACAACAACCTCAACATTGAAAAACACCAACAAATTCAACAACAACCTCAACATTGAAAAACAACAACAACCTCAACATTGAAAAACACCAACAAATTCAAAAACAACCTCAACATTGAAAAACACCAACAAATTCAACAACAACCACAGCATTGAAAAACAACAACAACCTCAACATTGAAAAACACCAACAAATTCAACAACAACCTCAACATTGAAAAACAACAACAACCTCAACATGGAAAAACACCAACAAATTCAACAACAACTTCAACATTGAAAAACACCAATAAATTCAACAACAACCTCGAAATTGAAAAACACCAACAAATACAACAACAACCTCAACAGTGAAAAACAACAACAACCTCAACATTGAAAAACACCAACAAATTCAACAACAACCTCAACATTGAAAAACAACAACAACCTCAACATTGCAAAACACCAGCAAATTAAACAACAACCTCAACATTTAAAAACACCAACAAATTCAACAACAACCTCAACATTGAAAAACAACAACAATCTCAACATTGAAAAACACCAACAAATTCAACAACAACCTCAACATTGAAAAAGAAGAACAACCTCAACATTGAAAAGCACCAACAAATTCAACAACAACCTCGACATTGAAAAACACCCTCAAATTCAAAATCAACCTCAACATTGAACAACACCCACAACCTCAAAATTGAAAAAACACCAACAAATTCAACAACAACCTCAACATTTAAAAACAACAACAACCTCAACATTGAAAAACACCAACAAATTCAAAAACAACCTCAACATTGAAAAACACCAACAAACTCAACAACAACCTCAACATTGAAAAACAACAACAACCTCAACATTGAAAAACACCAACAAATTCAACAACAACCTCGAAATTGAAAAACACCAACAAATGCAACAACAACCTCAACATTGAAAAACAACAACAACCTCAACATTGAAAAACACCAACAAATTCAACAACAACCTCAACATTGAAAAACAACAACAACCTCAACATTGCAAAACACCAGCAAATTCAACAACAATCTCAACATTGAAAAACACCAACAAATTCAACAACAACCTCAACATTGAAAAACACCAACAACCTCAACATTGAAAAACACCAACAAATTCAACAACAACCTCGACATTGAAAAACACTCCCAAATTCAAAATCAACCTCAACTTTGAAAAACACCAACAACCTCAAAATTGAAAAAACACCAACAAATTCAACAACAACCTCAACATTTAAAAACAACAACAACCTCAACATTGAAAAACACCAACAAATTCAACAACAACCTCAACATTGAAAAACACCAACAAATTCAACAACAACCTCAACATTGAAAAACACCAACAAACTCAACAACAACCTCAACATTGAAAAACAAGAACAACCTCAACATTGAAAAACACCAACAAATTCAACAACAAACTCAAGACTGAATAACACCAACAAATTTAACAACCTCAACATTGAAAAACAACAACAACCTCAACATTGAAAAACACCAACAAATTCAACAACAACCTCAACATTGAAAAACAACAACAACCTCAACATTGAAAAACACCAACAAATTCAACAACAACCTCAACATTGAAAAACAACACCAACCTCAACATTGAAAAACACCAACAAATTCAACAACAACCTCAACATTGAAAAACAACAACAAACTCAACATTGAAGAACACCAACAAATTCAACAACAACCTCAACATTGAAAAACAACAACAACCTCAACATTGAAAAACACTAACAAATTCAACAATAACCTCAACATTGAAAAACAACAACAACCTCAACATTGAAAACCACCAACAAATTCAACAACAACCTCAACATTGAAAAACACCAACAAATTCAACAACAACCTCAACATTGAAAAACAACAACAACCTCGAAATTGAAAAACACCAACAAATTCAACAACAACCTCAACATTGAAAAACAACAACAACCTCAACATTGAAAAACACCATCAAATTCAACAACAACCTCAGCATTGAAAAACACCAACAAATTCAACAACGACCTCAGCATTGAAAAGCAACAACAACCTCGACATTGAAAAACACCAACAAATTCAACAACAACCTCAACATTGAAATTCAACAACAACCTCAACATTGAAAAACAACAACAAACTCAACATTGAAAAACACCAACAAATTCAACAACAACCTCAACATTGAAAAACAACAACCTCAACATTGAAAAACACCAACAAATTCAACAACAACCTCAACATTTAAAAACACCAACAAATTCAACAACAACCTCAACATTGAAAAACAACAACAATCTCAACATTGAGAAACACCAACAAATTCAACAACAACCTCAACATTGAAAAACAGCAACAACCTCAACATTGAAAAACACCAACAAATTCAACAACAACCTCAACATTGAAAAACACCAACAAATTCAACAACAAACTCAACATTGAAAAGCACCAACAAATTCAACAACAACCTCGAAATTGAAAAACAACAACAACCTCAACATTGAAAAACACCAACAAATTCAACAACAACCTCAACATTGAAAAGCACCAACAAGTTCAACAAGAACCTCAACATTGAAAAACAACAACAAGCTCAACAATGAAAAACATCAACAAATTCAACAACAACCTCAACATTGAAAAACAACAACAAACTCAACATTGAAAAACACCAACAAATTCAACAACAACCTCAACATTGAAAAACAACAACAACCTCAACATTGAAAAACACCAACCAATTCAACAACAACCTCAACATTGAAAAACAACAACCACCTCAACATTGAAAAACACCAACAAAATCAACAACAACCTCAACATTGAAAAACACCAACAAATTCAGCAACAACCTCAACATTGAAAAACAACAACAACCTCAACATTGAAAAACACCAACAAATTCAACAGCAACCTCAACATTGAAAAAGAACAACTACCTCAACATTGAAAAACACCAACAAATTCCACAACAACCTCAACATTGAAAAACACCAACAAATTCAACAACAACCTCAGCATTGAAAAACAACAACAACCTCAACATTGAAAAACACCAACAAATTCAACAACAACCTCAACATTGAAAAACAACAACAACCTCAACATTGAAAAACACCAACAAATTCAACAACAACTTCAACATTGAAAAACACCAACAAATTCAACAACAACCTCGAAATTGAAAAATACCAACAAATACAACAACAACCTCAACATTGAAAAAAAACAACAACCTCAACATTGAAAAACAACAACAAATTCAACAACAACCTCAACATTGAAAAACACCAACACATTCAACAACAACCTCAACATTGCAAAACACCAGCAAATTCAACAATAACCTCAACATTTAAAAACACCAACAAATTCAGCAACAACCTCAACATTGAAAAACAACAACAATCCCAACATTGAAAAGCACCAACAAATTCAACAACAACCTCAACATTGAAAAACAACAACAACCTCAACATTGAAAAACACCAACAAAAACAACAACAACCTCGACATTGAAAAACACCCTCAAATTCAAAATCAACCTCAATATTGAACAACACCCACAACCTCAAAATTGAAAAAACACCAACAAATTCAACAACAACCTCAACATTTAAAAACAACAACAACCTCAACATTGAAAAACACCAACAAATTCAAAAACAACCTCAACATTGAAAAACACCAACAAATTCAACAACAACCTCAACATTGAAAAACACCAACAAACTCAACAACAACCTCAACATTGAAAAATAACAACAACCTCAACATTGAAAAACACCAACAAATTCAACAACAACCTCAATATTGAAAAACAACATCAAATTCAACAACAAACTCAAGATTGAAAAACACCCACAAATTCAAAAACCTCAACATTGAAAAACAACAACAACCTCATCATTGAAAAACACCAACAAAGTCAAAAACAACCTCAACATTGAAAAACACCAACAAATTCAACAACAACCTCAACATTGAAAAACAACAACAACCTCAACATTGAAAAACACCAACAAATTCAACAACAACATCAACATTGAAAAACACCAACAAATTCAACAACAACCTCAACATTGAAAAACAACAACAAACTCAACATTGATAAACACCAACAAATTCAACAACAACCTCAACATTGAAAAACAACAACAACCTCAACATTGAAAAACACCAACAAATTCAACAATAACCTCAACATTGAAAAACAACAACAACCTCAACATTGAAAAACACCAACAAATTCAACAACCTCGAAATTGAAAAACACCAACAAATTCAACAACAACCTCAACATTGAAAAACAACAACAACCTCAACATTGAAAAACACCAACAAATTCAACAACAACCTCAACATTGAAAAACAACAACAACCTCAACATTGAAAAACACCAACAAATTCAACAACAACCTCAACATTGAAAAACAACAACAACCTCAACATTGAAAAACACCAACAAATTCAACAACAACCTCAACATTGAGAAACAACAACAAATTCAACAACAACCTCAGCATTGAAAAATAACAACAACCTCAACATTGAAAAACACCAACAAATTCAACAACAACCTCAACATTGAAAAACAACAACAACCTCAACATTGAAAAGCACCAACAAATTCAACAACAACTTCAACATTGAAAAACACCAACAAATTCAACAACAACCTCGAAATTGAAAAACACCAACAAATTCAACAACAACCTCAACATTGAAAAACAACAACAACCTCAACATTGAAAACCACCAACAAATTCAACAACAACCTCAACATTGAAAAACACCAACAAATACAACAACAACCTCAACATTGAAAAACAACAACAACCTCAACATTGAAAAACACCAACAAATTCAACAACAACCTCAACATTGAAAAACAACAACAACCTCAACATTGAAAAACACCAACAAATTCAACAACAACCTCAGCATTGAAAAACACCAACAAATTCAACAACGACCTCAGCAGTGAAAAGCAACAACAACCTCGACATTGAAAAACACCAACAAATTCAACAACAACCTCAACATTGAAATTCAACAACAACCTCAACATTGAAAAACAACAACAAACTCAACATTGAAAAACACCAACAAATTCAACAACAACCTCAACATTGAAAAACAACAACAACCTCAACATTGAAAAACACCAACAAATTCAACAACAACCTCAACATTTAAAAACACCATCAAATTCAACAACAACCTCAACATTGAAAAACAACAACAATCTCAACATTGAAAAACACCAACAAATTCAACAACAACCTCAACATTGAAAAACAGCAACAACCTCAACATTGAAAAACACCAACAAATTCAACAACAACCTCAACATTGAAAAACACCAACAAATTCAACAACAAACTCAACATTGAAAAACACCAACAAATTCAACAACAACCTCAACATTGAAAAACAACAACAACCTCAACATTGAAAAACACCAACAAATTCAACAACAACCTTAACATTGAAAAGCACCAACAAGTTCAACAAGAACCTCAACATTGAAAAGCAACAACAAGCTCAACAATGAAAAACACCAACAAATTCAACAACAACCTCAACATTGAAAAACAACAACAAACTCAACATTGAAAAACACCAACAAATTCTAAAACAACCTCAACATTGAACAACACCAACAAATTCAACAACAACCTCAACATTGAAAAACAACAACAACCTCAACATTGAAAAACACCAACAAATTCAACAACAACCTCAACATTGAAAAACAACAACAACCTCAACATTGAAAAACACCAACAAAATCAACAACAACCTCAACATTGAAAAACACCAACAAATTCAACAACAACCTCAACATTGAAAAAGAACAACAACCTCAACATTGAAAAACACCAACAAATTCAACAACAACCTCAACATTGAAAAAGAACAACAACCTCAACATTGAAAAACACCAACAAATTCAACAACAACCTCAACATTGAAAAACACCAACAAATTCAACAACAACCTCAGCATTGAAAAACAACAACAACCTCAACATTGAAAAACACCAACAAATTCAACAACAACCTCAACATTGAAAAACAACAACAACCTCAACATTGAAAAACACCAACAAGTTCAACAACAACTTCAACATTGACAAACACCAACAAATTCAACAACAACCTCGAAATTGAAAAACACCAACAAATACAACAACAACCTCAACATTGAAAAACAACAACAACCTCAACATTGAAAAACAACAACAAATTCAACAACAACCTCAACATTGAAAAACACCAACAAATTCAACAACAACCTCAACTTTGCAAAACACCAGCAAATTCAACAACAACCTCAACATTTAAAAACACCAACAAATTCAACAACAACCTCAACATTGAAAAACAACAACAATCCCAACATTGAAAAGCACCAACAAATTCAACAACAACCTCAACATTGAAAAACAACAACAACCTCAACATTGAAAAACACCAACAAAAACAACAACAACCTCGACATTGAAAAACACCCTCAAATTCAAAATCAACCTCAACATTGGACAACACCCACAACCTCAAATTTGAAAAAACACCAACAAATTCAACAACAACCTCAACATTGAAAAACAACAACAACCTCATCATTGAAAAACACCAACAAATTCAACAACAACCTCAACATTGAAACACACCAACAAATTCAACAACAACCTCAACATTGAAAAACAACAACAACCTCAACATTGAAAAACACCAACAAATTCAACAACAACATCAACATTGAAAAACAACAACAACCTCAACATTGAAAAACACCAACAAATTCAACAACAACCTCAACCTTGAAAAACAACAACAAACTCAACATTGATAAACACCAACAAATTCAACAACAACCTCAACATTGAAAAACAACAACAACCTCAACAATGAAAAACACCAACAAATTCAACACTAACCACAACATTGAAAAACAACAACAACCTCAACATTGAAAAACACCAACAAATTCAACAACAACCTCAACATTGAAAAACAACAACAACCTCAACATTGAAAAACACCAACAAATTGAACAACAAGCTCAACATTGAAAAACAACAACAACCTCAACATTGAAAAACACCAACAAATTCAACAACAACCTCAACATTGAAAAACAACAACAAATTCAACAACAACCTCAGCATTGAAAAATAACAACAACCTCAACATTGAAAAACACCAACAAATTCAACAACAACCTCAAAATTGAAAAACAACAACAACCTCAACATTGAAAAGCACCAACAAATTCAACAACAACTTCAACATTGAAAAACACCAACAAATTCAACAACAACCTCGAAATTGAAAAACACCAACAAATTCAACAACAACCTCAACATTGAAAAACAACAACAACCTCAACATTGAAAAACACCAACAAATTCAACAACAAGCTCAAAATTGAAAAACAACAACAACCTCAACATTGAAAAACACCATCAAATTCAACAACAACCTCAACATTTAAAAACACCAACAATTTCAACAACAACCTCAACATTGAAAAACAACAACAATCTCAACATTGAAAAACACCAACAAATTCAACAAAAACCTCAACATTGAAAAGACCAACAAATTCAACAACAACCTCAACATTTAAAAACGCCAACAAATTCAACAACAACCTCAACATTGAAAAACAACAACCACAACATTGAAAAACACCAACAAATTCAACAAAAAATTCAACATTGAAAAACACGAACAAATTCAACAACAACCCCGACATTGAAAAACACCAACAAATTCAACAACAACCTCAACTTTGAAAAACAACAACAACCTCATCATGAAAAAACACCAACAAATTCAACAACAACCTCAACATTGAAAAACAACAACATCCTCAAAATTGAAAAACACCAACAAATTCAACAACAACTTCAACATTGAAAAACACCAACAAAATCAACAACAACCTCAACATTGAAAAACACCAAAAAACTCAACAACAACCTCAACATTGAAAAACAACAACAACCTCAACATTGAAAAACACCAACAAATTCAACAACAACCTCAACATTGAAAAACACCAACAAATTCAACAACAACCTCAACATTGAAAAACACCAACAACCTCAACATTGAAAAACACCAACAAATTCAACAACAACCTCAACATTGAAAAAGAACAACAACCTCAACATTGAAAAACAACAGCAAATTCAACAACAACCTCAACATTGAAAAACAACAACAACCTCAACATTGAAAAACACCAACAAATTCAACAACAACCTCAACATTGAAAAACAACAACAACCTCAACATTGAAAAACACCAACAAATTCAACAACAACCTCAACATTGAAAAACACCAACAAATTCAACAACAACCTCAACATTGAAAAACACCAACAAATTCAACAACAACCTCGAAATTGAAAAACAACAACAACCTCAACATTGAAAAACACCAACAAATTCAACAACAACCTCAACATTGAAAAGCACCAACAAATTCAACAACAACCTCAACATTGAAAAACAACAACAACCTCAACATTGAAAAACACCAACAAATTCAACAACAACCTCAACATGGAAAAACAACAACAACCTCAACTTTGAAAAACACCAACAAATTCAACAACAACCTCAACATTGAAAAACAACAACAAACTCAACATTGAAAAACAACAACAACCTAAACATTGAAAAACACCAACAAATTCAACAACAACCTCAACATTGAAAAACAACAACAACCTCAACATTGAAAAACAACAACAAATTCAACAACAACCTCAACATTGAAAAACATCAACAAATTCAACAACAACCTCAGCATTGAAAAACAACAACAACCTCAACATTGAAAAACACCAGCAAGTTCAACAAGAACCTCAACATTGAAAAACAACAACAAACTCAACAATGAAAAACACCAACAAATTCAACAACAACCTCAGCATTGAAAAACAACAACAAACTCAACATTGAAAAACACCAACAAATTCAACAACAACCTCAACATTGAAAAACAACAACAAAATCAACAACAACCTCAACATTGAAAAACACCAAAAACTCAACAACAACCTCAACATTGAAAAACAACAACAACCTCAACATTGAAAAACACCAACAAATTCAACAACAACCTCAACATTGAAAAACACCAACAAATTCAACAACAACCTCAACATTGAAAAACACCAACAACCTCAACATTGAAAAACACCAACAAATTCAACAACAACCTCAACATTGAAAAAGAACAACAACCTCAACATTGAAAAACAACAGCAAATTCAACAACAACCTCAACATTGAAAAACAACAACAACCTCAACATTGAAAAACACCAACAAATTCAACAACAACCTCAACATTGAAAAACAACAACAACCTCAACATTGAAAAACACCAACAAATTCAACAACAACCTCAACATTGAAAAACACCAACAAATTCAACAACAACCTCAACATTGAAAAACACCAACAAATTCAACAACAACCTCGAAATTGAAAAACAACAACAACCTCAACATTGAAAAACACCAACAAATTCAACAACAACCTCAACATTGAAAAGCACCAACAAATTCAACAACAACCTCAACATTGAAAAACAACAACAACCTCAACATTGAAAAACACCAACAAATTCAACAACAACCTCAACATTGAAAAACAACAACAACCTCAACTTTGAAAAACACCAACAAATTCAAGAACAACCTCAACATTGAAAAACAACAACAAACTCAACATTGAAAAACAACAACAACCTAAACATTGAAAAACACCAACAAATTCAACAACAACCTCAACATTGAAAAACAACAACAACCTCAACATTGAAAAACAACAACAAATTCAACAACAACCTCAACATTGAAAAACATCAACAAATTCAACAACAACCTCAGCATTGAAAAACAACAACAACCTCAACATTGAAAAACACCAGCAAGTTCAACAAGAACCTCAACATTGAAAAACAACAACAAACTCAACAATGAAAAACACCAACAAATTCAACAACAACCTCAACATTGAAAAACAACAACAAACTCAACATTGAAAAACACCAACAAATTCAACAACAACCTCAACATTGAAAAACAACAACAACCTCAACATTGAAAAACACCAACAAATTCAACAACAACCTCAACATTGAAAAACAACAACAACCTCAACATTGAAAAACACCAACAAAATCAACAACAACCTCAACATTGAAAAACACCAACAAATTCAACAACAACCTCAACATTGAAAAACAACAACAACCTCAACATTGAAAAACACCAACAAATTCAACAACAACCTCAACATTGAAAAAGAAAAACAACCTCAACATTGAAAAACACCAACAAATTCAACAACAACCTGAACATTGAAAAACACCAACAAATTCAACAACAACCTGAGCATTGAAAAACAACAACAACCTCAACATTGAAAAACACCAACAAATTCAACAACAACCTCAACATTGAAAAACAACAACAACCTCAACATTGAAAAACACCAACAAATTCAACAACAACTTCAACATTGAAAAACACCAACAAATTCAACAACAACCTCGAAATTGAAAAACACCAACAAATACAACAACAACCTCAACATTGAAAAACAACAACAACCTCAACATTGAAAAACAACAACAAATTCAACAACAACCTCAACATTGAAAAACACCAACAAATTCAACAAGAACCTCAACATTGCAAAACACCAGCAAATTCAACAACAACCTCAACATTTAAAAACACCAACAAATTCAACAACAACCTCAAAATTGAAAAACAACAACAATCCCAACATTGAAAAGCACCAACAAATTCAACAACAACCTCAACATTGAAAAACAACAACAACCTCAACATTGAAAAACACCAACAAAAACAACAAAAACCTCGACATTGAAAAACACCCTCAAATTCAAAATCAACCTCAACATTGAACAGCACCCACAACCTCAAATTTGAAAAAACACCAACAAATTCAACAACAACCTCAACATTTAAAAACAACAACAACCTCAACATTGAAAAACACCAACAAATTCAAAAACAACCTCAACATTGAAAAACACCAACAAATTCAACAACAACCTCAACATTGAAAAACACCAACAAACTCAACAACAACCTCAACATTGAAAAATAACAACAACCTCAACATTGAAAAACACCAACAAATTCAACAACAACCTCAACATTGAAAAACACCAACAAATTCAACAACAAACTCAAGATTGAAAAACACCCACAAATTCAAAAACCTCAACATTGAAAAACAACAACAACCTCATCATTGAAAAACACCAACAAATTCAACAACAACCTCAACATTGAAAAACACCAACAAATTCAACAACAACCTCAACATTGAAAAACAACAACAACCTCGACATTGAAAAACACCAACAAATTAAACAACAACATCAACATTGAAAAACAACAACAACCTCAACATTGAAAAACACCAACAAATTCAACAACAACCTCAACATTGAAAAACAACAACAAACTCAACATTGATAAACACCAACAAATTCAACAACAACCTCAACATTGAAAAACAACAACAACCTCAACATTGAAAAACACCAACAAATTCAACACTAACCTCAACATTGAAAAACAACAACAACCTCAACATTGAAAAACACCAACAAATTCAACAACAACCTCGAAATTGAAAAACACCAACAAATTCAACAACAACCTCAACATTGAAAAACAACAACAACCTCAACATTGAAAAACACCAACAAATTCAACAACAACCTCAACATTGAAAAACACCAACAAATTCAACAACAACCTCAGCATTGAAAAACAACAACAACCTCAACATTGAAAAACACCAACAAATTCAACAACAACCTCAACATTGAAAAACAACAACAACCTCAACATTGAAAAACACCAACAAATTCAACAACAACTTCAACATTGAAAACAACAACAAATTCAACAACAACCTCAGCATTGAAAAATAACAACAACCTCAACATTGAAAAACACCAACAAATTCAACAACAACCTCAAAATTGAAAAACAACAACAACCTCAACATTGAAAAGCACCAACAAATTCAACAACAACTTCAACATTGAAAAACACCAACAAATTCATCAACAACCTCGAAATTGAAAAACACCAACAAATTCAACAACAACCTCAACATTGAAAAACAACAACAACCTCAACATTGAAAAACACCAACAAATTCAACAACAACCTCAAAATTGAAAAACAACAACAACCTCAACATTGAAAAACACCATCAAATTCAACAACAACCTCAACATTGAAAAACACCAACAAACTCAACAACAACCTGAACATTGAAAAATAACAACAACCTCAACATTGAAAAACACCAACAAATTCAACAACAACCTCAACATTGAAAAACACCAACAAATTCAACAACAAACTCAAGATTGAAAAACACCCACAAATTCAAAAACCTCAACATTGAAAAACAACAACAACCTCATCATTGAAAAACACCAACAAATTCAACAACAACCTCAACATTGAAAAACACCAACAAATTCAACAACAACCTCAACATTGAAAAACAACAACAACCTCAACATTGAAAAACACCAACAAATTCAACAACAACATCAACATTGAAAAACAACAACAACCTCAACATTGAAAAACACCAACAAATTCAACAACAACCTCAACATTGAAAAACAACAACAAACTCAACATTGATAAACACCAACAAATTCAACAACAACCTCAACATTGAAAAACAACAACAACCTCAACATTGAAAAACACCAACAAATTCAACACTAACCTCAACATTGAAAAACAACAACAACCTCAACGTTGAAAAACACCAACAAATTCAACAACAACCTCGAAATTGAAAAACACCAACAAATTCAACAACAACCTCAACATTGAAAAACAACAACAACCTCAACATTGAAAAACACCAACAAATTCAACAACAACCTCAACATTGAAAAACACCAACAAATTCAACAACAACCTCAGCATTGAAAAACAACAACAACCTCAACTTTGAAAAACACCAACAAATTCAACAACAACCTCAACATTGAATAACAACAACAACCTCAACATTGAAAAACACCAACAAATTCAACAACAACTTCAACATTGAAAACAACAACAAATTCAACAACAACCTCAGCATTGAAAAATAACAACAACCTCAACATTGAAAAACACCAACAAATTCAACAACAACCTCAAAATTGAAAAACAACAACAACCTCAACATTGAAAAGCACCAACAAATTCAACAACAACCTCAACATTGAAAAACAACAACAACCTCAACACTGAAAAACACCAGCAAATTCAACAACAACCTCAACATTGAAAAACAACAACAACCTCAACATTGAAAAACACCAACAAATTCAACAACAACCTCAACATTGAAAAACAACAACAACCTCAACATTGAAAAACACCAACAAATTCAACAACAACCTCAACATTGAAAAACACCAACAAATTCAACAACAACCTCAACATTGAAAAACACCAACAAATTCAACAACAACCTCGAAATTGAAAAACAACAACAACCTCAACATTGAAAAACACCAACAAATTCAACAACAACCTCAACATTGAAAAGCACCAACAAATTAAACAACAACCTCAACATTGAAAAACAACAACAACCTCAACATTGAAAAACACCAACAAATTCAACAACAACCTCAACATTGAAAAACAACAACAACCTCAACATTGAAAAACACCAACAAATTCAACAACAACCTCAACATTGAAAAACAACAACAAACTCAACATTGAAAAACAACAACAACCTAAACATTGAAAAACACCAACAAATTCAACAACAACCTCAACATTGAAAAACAACAACAACCTCAACATTGAAAAACAACAACAAATTCAACAACAACCTCAACATTGAAAAACATCAACAAATTCAACAACAACCTCAGCATTGAAAAACAACAACAAACTCAACAATGAAAAACACCAACAAATTCAACAACAACCTCAACATTGAAAAACAACAACAAACTCAACATTGAAAAACACCAACAAATTCAACAACAACCTCAACATTGAAAAACAACAACAACCTCAACATTGAAAAACACCAACAAATTCAACAACAACCTCAACATTGAAAAACAACAACAACCTCAACATTGAAAAACACCAACAAAATCAACAACAACCTCAACATTGAAAAACACCAACAAATTCAACAACAACCTCAACATTGAAAAACAACAACAACCTCAACATTGAAAAACACCAACAAATTCAACAACAACCTCAACATTGAAAAAGAACAACAACCTCAACATGGAAAAACACCAACAAATTCAACAACAACCTCAACATTGAAAAACACCAACAAATTCAACAACAACCTCAGCATTGAAAAACAACAACAACCTCAACATTGAAAAACACCAACAAATTCAACAACAACCTCAACATTGAAAAACAACAACAACCTCAACATTGAAAAACACCAACAAATTCAACAACAACTTCAACATTGAAAAACACCAACAAATTCAACAACAACCTCGAAATTGAAAAACACCAACAAATACAACAACAACCTCAACATTGAAAAACAACAACAACCTCAACATTGAAAAACAACAACAAATTCAACAACAACCTCAACATTGAAAAACACCAACAAATTCAACAAGAACCTCAACATTGCAAAACACCAGCAAATTCAACAACAACCTCAACATTTAAAAACACCAACAAATTCAACAACAACCTCAAAATTGAAAAACAACAACAATCCCAACATTGAAAAGCACCAACAAATTCAACAACAACCTCAACATTGAAAAACAACAACAACCTCAACATTGAAAAACACCCTCAAATTCAAAATCAACCTCAACATTGAACAGCACCCACAATCTCAAATTTGAAAAAACACCAACAAATTCAACAACAACCTCAACATTTAAAAACAAGAACAACCTCAACATTGAAAAACACCAACAAATTCAAAAACAACCTCAACATTGAAAAACACCAACAAATTCAACAACAACCTCAACATTGAAAAACACCAACAAACTCATAAACAACCTCAACATTGAAAAACAACAACAATCCCAACATTGAAAAGCACCAACAAATTCAACAACAACCTCAACATTGAAAAACAACAAAAACCTCGACATTGAAAAACACCCTCAAATTCAAAATCAACCTCAACATTGAACAGCACCCACAATCTCAAATTTGAAAAAACACCAACAAATTCAACAACAACCTCAACATTTAAAAACAAGAACAACCTCAACATTGAAAAACACCAACAAATTCAAAAACAACCTCAACATTGAAAAACACCAACAAATTCAACAACAACCTCAACATTGAAAAACACCAACAAACTCATAAACAACCTCAACATTGAAAAATAACAACAACCTCAACATTGAAAAACACCAACAAATTCAACAACAACCTCAACATTGAAAAACACCAACAAATTCAACAACAAACTCAAGATTGAAAAACACCCACAAATTCAAAAACCTCAACATTGAAAAACAACAACAACCTCATCATTGAAAAACACCAACAAATTCAACAACAACCTCAACATTGAAAAACACCAACAAATTCAACAACAACCTCAACATTGAAAAACAACAACAACCTCAACATTGAAAAACACCAACAAATTCAACAACAACATCAACATTGAAAAACAACAACAACCTCAACATTGAAAAACACCAACAAATTCAACAACAACCTCAACATTGAAAAACAACAACAAACTCAACATTGATAAACACCAACAAATTCAACAACAACCTCAACATTGAAAAACAACAACAACCTCAACATTGAAAAACACCAACAAATTCAACACTAACCTCAACATTGAAAAACAACAACAACCTCAACATTGAAAAACACCAACAAATTCAACAACAACCTCGAAATTGAAAAACACCAACAAATTCAACAACAACCTCAACATTGAAAAACAACAACAACCTCAACATTGAAAAACACCAACAAATTCAACAACAACCTCAACATTGAAAAACACCAACAAATTCAACAACAACCTCAGCATTGAAAAACAACAACAACCTCAACATTGAAAAACACCAACAAATTCAACAACAACCTCAACATTGAAAAACAACAACAACCTCAACATTGAAAAACACCAACAAATTCAACAACAACTTCAACATTGAAAACAACAACAAATTCAACAACAACCTCAACATTGAAAAATAACAACAACCTCAACATTGAAAAACACCAACAAATTCAACAACAACCTCAAAATTGAAAAACAACAACAACCTCAACATTGAAAAGCACCAACAAATTCAACAACAACTTCAACATTGAAAAACACCAACAAATTCAACAACAACCTCGAAATTGAAAAACACCAACAAATTCAACAACAACCTCAACATTGAAAAACAACAACAACCTCAACATTGAAAAACACCAACAAATTCAACAACAACCTCAAAATTGAAAAACAACAACAACCTCAACATTGAAAAACACCATCAAATTCAACAACAACCTCAACATTGAAAAACACCAACAAACTCAACAACAACCTCAACATTGAAAAATAACAACAACCCCAACATTGAAAAACACCAACAAATTCAACAACAACCTCAACATTGAAAAACACCAACAAATTCAACAACAAACTCAAGATTGAAAAACACCCACAAATTCAAAAACCTCAACATTGAAAAACAACAACAACCTCATCATTGAAAAACACCAACAAATTCAACAACAACCTCAACATTGAAAAACCCCAACAAATTCAACAACAACCTCAACATTGAAAAACAACAACAACCTCAACATTGAAAAACACCAACAAATTCAACAACAACATCAACATTGAAAAACAACAACAACCTCAACATTGAAAAACACCAACAAATTCAACAACAACCTCAACATTGAAAAACAACAACAAACTCAACATTGATAAACACCAACAAATTCAACAACAACCTCAACATTGAAAAACAACAACAACCTCAACATTGAAAAACACCAACAATTTCAACACTAACCTCAACATTGAAAAACAACAACAACCTCAACATTGAAAAACACCAACAAATTCAACAACAACCTCGAAATTGAAAAACACCAACAAATTCAACAACAACCTCAACATTGAAAAACAACAACAACCTCAACATTGAAAAACACCAACAAATTCAACAACAACCTCAACATTGAAAAACACCAACAAATTCAACAACAACCTCAGCATTGAAAAACAACAACAACCTCAACATTGAAAAACACCAACAAATTCAACAACAACCTCAACATTGAAAAACAACAACAACCTCAACATTGAAAAACACCAACAAATTCAACAACAACTTCAACATTGAAAACAACAACAAATTCAACAACAACCTCAGCATTGAAAAATAACAACAACCTCAACATTGAAAAACACCAACAAATTCAACAACAACCTCAAAATTGAAAAACAACAACAACCTCAACATTGAAAAGCACCAACAAATTCAACAACAACTTCAACATTGAAAAACACCAACAAATTCAACAACAACCTCGAAATTGAAAAACACCAACAAATTCAACAACAACCTCAACATTGAAAAACAACAACAACCTCAACATTGAAAAACACCAACAAATTCAACAACAACCTCAAAATTGAAAAACAACAACAACCTCAACATTGAAAAACACCATCAAATTCAACAACAACCTCAACATTTAAAAACACCAACAATTTCAACAACAACCTCAACATTGAAAAATAACAACAATCTCAACATTGAAAAACACCAACAAATTCAACAAAAACCTCAACATTGAAAAGACCAACAAATTCAACAACAACCTCAACATTTAAAAACGCCAACAAATTCAACAACAACCTCAACATTGAAAAACAACAACCACAACATTGAAAAACACCAACAAATTCAACAAAAAATTCAACATTGAAAAACACGAACAAATTCAACAACAACCCCGACATTGAAAAACACCAACAAATTCAACAACAACCTCAACTTTGAAAAACAACAACAACCTCATCATGAAAAAACACCAACAAATTCAACAACAACCTCAACATTGAAAAACAACAACATCCTCAAAATTGAAAAACACCAACAAATTCAACAACAACTTCAACATTGAAAAACACCAACAAAATCAACAACAACCTCAACATTGAAAAACACCAAAAAACTCAACAACAACCTCAACATTGAAAAACAACAACAACCTCAACATTGAAAAACACCAACAAATTCAACAACAACCTCAACATTGAAAAACACCAACAAATTCAACAACAACCTCAACATTGAAAAACACCAACAACCTCAACATTGAAAAACACCAACAAATTCAACAACAACCTCAACATTGAAAAACAACAACAACCTCAACATTGAAAAACACCAGCAAATTCAACAACAACCTCAACATTGAAAAACAACAACAACCTCAACATTGAAAAACACCAACAAATTCAACAACAACCTCAACATTGAAAAACAACAACAACCTCAACATTGAAAAACACCAACACATTCAACAACAACCTCAACATTGAAAAACACCAACAAATTCAACAACAACCTCAACATTGAAAAACACCAACAAATTCAACAACAACCTCGAAATTGAAAAACAACAACAACCTCAACATTGAAAAACACCAACAAATTCAACAACAACCTCAACATTGAAAAGCACCAACAAATTCAACAACAACCTCAACATTGAAAAACAACAACAACCTCAACATTGAAAAACACCAACAAATTCAACAACAACCTCAACATTGAAAAACAACAACAACCTCAACATTGAAAAACACCAACAAATTCAACAACAACCTCAACATTGAAAAACAACAACAAACTCAACATTGAAAAACACCAACAAATTCAACAAAACCTCAACATTGAAAAACAACATCAACCTCAACATTGAAAAACACCAACAAATTCAACAACAACCTCAACATTGAAAAACACCAACAAATTCAACAACAACCTCAACATTGAAAAACAACAACAACCTAAACATTGAAAAACACCATCAAATTCAACAACAACCTCAACATTGAAAAACAACAACAACCTCAACATTGAAAAACAACAACAAATTCAACAACAACCTCAACATTGAAAAACATCAACAAATTCAACAACTACCTCAGCATTGAAAAACAACAACAACCTCAACATTGGAAAACACCAACAAATTCAACAACAACCTCAACATTGAAAAACAACAACAACCTCAACATTGAAAAACACCAACAAATTCAACAACAACTTCAACATTGAAAAACACCAACAAATTCAACAACAACCTCGAAATTGAAAAACACCAACAAATACAACAACAACCTCAACATTGAAAAACAACAACAACCTCAACATTGAAAAACACCAACAAATTCAACAACAACCTCAACATTGAAAAACAACAACAACCTCAACATTGAAAAACACCAACAAATTCAACAACAACCTCAACATTGTAATTCAACAACAACCTCAACATTGAAAAACAACAACAAACTCAACATTGAAAAACACCAACAAATTCAACAACAACCTCAACATTGAAAAACAACAACAACCTCAACATTGAAAAACACCAACAAGTTCAACAACAACCTCAACATTTAAAAACACCAACAAATTCAACAACAACCTCAACATTGAAACACAACAACAATCTCAACATTGAAAAACACCAACAAATTCAACAACAACCTCAACATTGAAAAACAGCAACAACCTCAACTTTGAAAAACACCAACAAATTCAACAACAACCACAACATTGAAAAACACCAACAAATTCAACAACAACCTCAACATTGAGAAACACCAACAAATTCAACAACAAACTCAACATTGAAAAACTCCAACAAATTCAACAACAACCTCAACATTGAAAAACAACAACAACCTCAACATTGAAAAACACCAAAAAATTCAACAACAACCTCAACATTGAAAAGCACGAACAAATTCAACAACAACCTCAACATTGAAAAACAACAACAACCTCAACATTGAAAAACACCAACAAATTCAACAACAACCTCAACATTGAAAAACAACAACAACCTCAACATTGAAAAACACCAACAAATTCAACAACAACCTCAACATTGAAAAACAACAACAAACTCAACATTGAAAAACACCAACAAATTCAACAACAACCTCAACATTGAAAAACACCAACAAATTCAACAACAACCTCAACGTTGAAAAACAACAACAACCTAAACATTGAAAAACACCAACAAATTCAACAACAACCTCAACATTGAAAAACAACAACAACCTCAACATTGAAAAACACCAACAAATTCAACAACAACCTCGAAATTGAAAAACACCAACAAATGCAACAACAACCTCAACATTGAAAAACAACAACAACCTCAACATTGAAAAACACCAACAAATTCAACAACAACCTCAACATTGAAAAACAACAACAACCTCAACATTGAAAAACACACAAAAATTCAACAACAATCTCAACATTGAAAAACACCAACAAATTCAACAACAACCTCAACATTGAAAAACACCAACAACCTCAACATTGAAAAACACCAACAAATTCAACAACAACCTCGACATTGAAAAACACCCTCAAATTCAAAATCAACCTCAACTTTGAAAAACACCAACAACCTCAAAATTGAAAAAACACCAACAAATTCAACAACAACCTCAACATTTAAAAACAACAACAACCTCAACATTGAAAAACACCAACAAATTCAACAACAACCTCAACATTGAAAAACACCAACAAATTCAACAACAACCTCAACATTGAAAAACACCAACAAACTCAACAACAACCTCAACATTGAAAAACAAGAACAACCTCAACATTGAAAAACACGAACAAATTCAGCAACAAACTCAAGACTGAAAAACACCAACAAATTTAACAACCTCAACATTGAAAAACAACAACAACCTCAACATTGAAAAACACCAACAAATTCAACAACAACCTCAACATTGAAAAACAACAACAACCTCAACATTGAAAAATACCAACAAATTCAACAACTACCTCAACATTGAAAAACAACACCAACCTCAACATTGAAAAACACCAACAAATTCAACAACAACCTCAACATTGAAAAACAACAACAACCTCAACATTGAAAAACACCAACAAATTCAACAACAACTTCAACATTGAAAAACACCAACAAATTCAACAACAACCTCGAAATTGAAAAACACCAACAAATACAACAACAACCTCAACATTGAAAAACAACAACAACCTCAACATTGAAAAACACCAACAAATTCAACAACAACCTCAACATTGAAAAACAACAACAACCTCAACATTGAAAAACACCAACAAATTCAACAACAACCTCAACATTGAAATTCAACAACAACCTCAACATTGAAAAACAACAACAAACTCAACATTGAAAAACACCAACAAATTCAACAACAACCTCAACATTGAAAAACAACAACAACCTCAAAATTGAAAAACACCAACAAGTTCAACAACAACCTCAACATTTAAAAACACCAACAAATTCAACAACAACCTCAACATTGAAACACAACAACAATCTCAACATTGAAAAACACCAACAAATTCAACAACAACCTCAACATTGAAAAACAGCAACAACCTCAACTTTGAAAAACACCAACAAATTCAACAACAACCTCAACATTGAAAAACAACAACAACCACAACATTGAAAAACACCAGCAAATTCAACAACAACCTCAACATTGAAAAACAACAACAACCTCAACATTGAAAAACACCAACAAATTCAACAACAACCTCAACATTGAAAAACAACAACAACCTCAACATTGAAAAACACCAACAAATTCAACAACAACCTCAACATTGAATAACACCAACAAATTCAACAACAACCTCAACATTGAAAAACACCAACAAATTCAACAACAACCTCGAAATTGAAAAACATCAACAACCTCAACATTGAAAAACACCAACAAATTCAACAACAACCTCAACATTGAAAAGCACCAACAAATTCAACAACAACCTCAACATTGAAAAACAACAACAACCTCAACATTGAAAAACACCAACAAATTCAACAACAACCTCAACATTGAAAAACAACAACAACCTCAACATTGAAAAACACCAACAAATTCAACAACAACCTCAACATTGAAAAACAACAACAAACTCAACATTGAAAAACACCAACAAATTCAACAAAACCTCAACATTGAAAAACAACAACAACCTCAACATTGAAAAACACCAACAAATTCAACAACAAACTCAACATTGAAAAACACCAACAAATTCAACAACAACCTCAACATTGAAAAACAACAACAACCTAAACATTGAAAAACACCAACAAATTCAACAACAACCTCAACATTGAAAAACAACAACAACCTCAACATTGAAAAACAACAACAAATTCAACAACAACCTCAACATTGAAAAACATCAACAAATTCAACAACTACCTCAGCATTGAAAAACAACAACAACCTCAACATTGAAAAACACCAACAAATTCAACAACAACCTCAACATTGAAAAACAACAACAACCTCAACATTGAAAAACACCAACAAATTCAACAACAACTTCAACATTGAAAAACACCAACAAATTCAACAACAACCTCGAAATTGAAAAACACCAACAAATACAACAACAACCTCAACATTGAAAAACAACAACAACCTCAACATTGAAAAACACCAACAAATTCAACAACAACCTCAACATTGAAAAACAACAACAACCTCAACATTGAAAAACACCAACAAATTCAACAACAACCTCAACATTGAAATTCAACAACAACCTCAACATTGAAAAACAACAACAAACTCAACATTGAAAAACACCAACAAATTCAACAACAACCTCAACATTGAAAAACAACAACAACCTCAACATTGAAAAACACCAACAAGTTCAACAACAACCTCAACATTTAAAAACACCAACAAATTCAACAACAACCTCAACATTGAAACACAACAACAATCTCAACATTGAAAAACACCAACAAATTCAACAACAACCTCAACATTGAAAAACAGCAACAACCTCAACTTTGAAAAACACCAACAAATTCAACAACAACCACAACATTGAAAAACACCAACAAATTCAACAACAACCTCAACATTGAAAAACACCAACAAATTCAACAACAACCTCAACATTGAAAAACAACAACAACCTCAACATTGAAAAACACCAAAAAATTCAACAACAACCTCAACATTGAAAAGCACGAACAAATTCAACAACAACCTCAACATTGAAAAACAACAACAACCTCAACATTGAAAAACACCAACAAATTCAACAACAACCTCAACATTGAAAAACAACAACAACCTCAACATTGAAAAACACCAACAAATTCAACAACAACCTCAACATTGAAAAACAACAACAAACTCAACATTGAAAAACACCAACAAATTCAACAACAACCTCAACATTGAAAAACACCAACAAATTCAACAACAACCTCAACGTTGAAAAACAACAACAACCTAAACATTGAAAAACACCAACAAATTCAACAACAACCTCAACATTGAAAAACAACAACAACCTCAACATTGAAAAACACCAACAAATTCAACAACAACCTCGAAATTGAAAAACACCAACAAATGCAACAACAACCTCAACATTGAAAAACAACAACAACCTCAACATTGAAAAACACCAACAAATTCAACAACAACCTCAACATTGAAAAACAACAACAACCTCAACATTGAAAAACACACAAAAATTCAACAACAATCTCAACATTGAAAAACACCAACAAATTCAACAACAACCTCAACATTGAAAAACACCAACAACCTCAACATTGAAAAACACCAACAAATTCAACAACAACCTCGACATTGAAAAACACCCTCAAATTCAAAATCAACCTCAACTTTGAAAAACACCAACAACCTCAAAATTGAAAAAACACCAACAAATTCAACAACAACCTCAACATTTAAAAACAACAACAACCTCAACATTGAAAAACACCAACAAATTCAACAACAACCTCAACATTGAAAAACACCAACAAATTCAACAACAACCTCAACATTGAAAAACACCAACAAACTCAACAACAACCTCAACATTGAAAAACAAGAACAACCTCAACATTGAAAAACACGAACAAATTCAACAACAAACTCAAGACTGAAAAACACCAACAAATTTAACAACCTCAACATTGAAAAACAACAACAACCTCAACATTGAAAAACACCAACAAATTCAACAACAACCTCAACATTGAAAAACAACAACAACCTCAACATTGAAAAACACCAACATTTTCAACAACTACCTCAACATTGAAAAACAACACCAACCTCAACATTGAAAAACACCAACAAATTCAACAACAACCTCAACATTGAAAAACAACAACAACCTCAACATTGAAAAACACCAACAAATTCAACAACAACAACCTCAACATTGAAAAACACCAACAAATTCAACAACAACCTCGAAATTGAAAAACACCAACAAATACAACAACAACCTCAACATTGAAAAACAACAAAACCTCAACATTGAAAAACAACAACAAATTCAACAACAACCTCAACATTGAAAAACAACAACAACCTCAACATTGAAAAACACCAACAAATTCAACAACAACCTCAACATTGAAATTCAACAACAACCTCAACATTGAAAAACAACAACAAACTCAACATTGAAAAACACCAACAAATTCAACAACAACCTCAACATTGAAAAACAACAACAACCTCAACATTGAAAAACACCAACAAGTTCAACAACAACCTCAACATTTAAAAACACCAACAAATTCAACAACAACCTCAACATTGAAACACAACAACAATCTCAACATTGAAAAACACCAACAAATTCAACAACAACCTCAACATTGAAAAACAACAACAACCTCAACTTTGAAAAACACCAACAAATTCAACAACAACCACAACATTGAAAAACACCAACAAATTCAACAACAACCTCAACATTGAGAAACACCAACAAATTCAACAACAAACTCAACATTGAAAAACACCAACAAATTCAACAACAACCTCAACATTGAAAAACAACAACAACCTCAACATTGAAAAACACCAAAAAATTCAACAACAACCTCAACATTGAAAAGCACGAACAAATTCAACAACAACCTCAACATTGAAAAACAACAACAACCTCAACATTGAAAAACACCAACAAATTCAACAACAACCTCAACATTGAAAAACAACAACAACCTCAACATTGAAAAACACCAACAAATTCAACAACAACCTCAACATTGAAAAACAACAACAAACTCAACATTGAAAAACACCAACAAATTCAACAACAACCTCAACATTGAAAAACACCAACAAATTCAACAACAACCTCAACGTTGAAAAACAACAACAACCTAAACATTGAAAAACACCAACAAATTCAAAAACAACCTCAACATTGAAAAACAACAACAACCTCAACATTGAAAAACACCAACAAATTCAACAACAACCTCGAAATTGAAAAACACCAACAAATGCAACAACAACCTCAACATTGAAAAACAACAACAACCTCAACATTGAAAAACACCAACAAATTCAACAACAACCTCAACATTGAAAAACAACAACAACCTCAACATTGAAAAACACACAAAAAATCAACAACAATCTCAACATTGAAAAACACCAACAAATTCAACAACAACCTCGACATTGAAAAACACCCTCAAATTCAAAATCAACCTCAACTTTGAAAAACACCAACAACCTCAAAATTGAAAAAACACCAACAAATTCAACAACAACCTCAACATTTAAAAACAACAACAACCTCAACATTGAAAAACACCAACAAATTCAACAACAACCTCAACATTGAAAAACACCAACAAATTCAACAACAACCTCAACATTGAAAAACACCAACAAACTCAACAACAACCTCAACATTGAAAAACAAGAACAACCTCAACATTGAAAAACACGAACAAATTCAACAACAAACTCAATACTGAAAAACACCAACAAATTTAACAACCTCAACATTGAAAAACAACAACAACCTCAACATTGAAAAACACCAACAAATTCAACAACAACCTCAACATTGAAAAACAACAACAACCTCAACATTGAAAAACACCAACAAATTCAACAACTACCTCAACATTGAAAAACAACACCAACCTCAACATTGAAAAACACCAACAAATTCAACAACAACCTCAACATTGAAAAACAACAACAACCTCAACATTGAAAAACACCAACAAATTCAACAACAACTTCAACATTGAAAAACACCAACAAATTCAACAACAACCTCGAAATTGAAAAACACCAACAAATACAACAACAACCTCAACATTGAAAAACAACAACAACCTCAACATTGAAAAACACCAACAAATTCAACAACAACCTCAACATTGAAAAACAACAACAACCTCAACATTGAAAAACACCAACAAATTCAACAACAACCTCAACATTGAAATTCAACAACAACCTCAACATTGAAAAACAACAACAAACTCAACATTGAAAAACACCAACAAATTCAACAACAACCTCAACATTGAAAAACAACAACAACCTCAACATTGAAAAACACCAACAAGTTCAACAACAACCTCAACATTTAAAAACACCAACAAATTCAACAACAACCTCAACATTGAAACACAACAACAATCTCAACATTGAAAAACACCAACAAATTCAACAACAACCTCAACATTGAAAAACAGCAACAACCTCAACTTTGAAAAACACCAACAAATTCAACAACAACCACAACATTGAAAAACACCAACAAATTCAACAACAACCTCAACATTGAGAAACACCAACAAATTCAACAACAAACTCAACATTGAAAAACACCAACAAATTCAACAACAACCTCAACATTGAAAAACAACAACAACCTCAACATTGAAAAACACCAAAAAATTCAACAACAACCTCAACATTGAAAAGCACGAACAAATTCAACAACAACCTCAACATTGAAAAACAACAACAACCACAACATTGAAAAACACCAACAAATTCAACAACAACCTCAACATTGAAAAACAACAACAACCTCAACATTGAAAAACACCAACAAATTCAACAACAACCTCAACATTGAAAAACAACAACAAATTCAACAACAACCTCAACGTTGAAAAACAACAACAACCTCAACATTGAAAAACAACAACAACCTCAACATTGAAAAACACCAACAAATTCAACAACAACCTCGAAATTGAAAAACACCAACAAATGCAACAACAACCTCAACATTGAAAAACAACAACAACCTCAACATTGAAAAACACCAACAAATTCAACAACAACCTCAACATTGAAAAACAACAACAACCTCAACATTGAAAAACACACAAAAAATCAACAACAATCTCAACATTGAAAAACACCAACAAATTCAACAACAACCTCAACATTGAAAAACACCAACAACCTCAACATTGAAAAACACCAACAAATTCAACAACAACCTCGACATTGAAAAACACCCTCAAATTCAAAATCAACCTCAACTTTGAAAAACACCAACAACCTCAAAATTGAAAAAACACCAACAAATTCAACAACAACCTCAACATTTAAAAACAACAACAACCTCAACATTGAAAAACACCAACAAATTCAACAACAACCTCAACATTGAAAAACACCAACAAATTCAACAACAACCTCAACATTGAAAAACACCAACAAACTCAACAACAACCTCAACATTGAAAAACAAGAACAACCTCAACATTGAAAAACACGAACAAATTCAACAACAAACTCAAGACTGAAAAACACCAACAAATTTAACAACCTCAACATTGAAAAACAACAACAACCTCAACATTGAAAAACACCAACAAATTCAACAACAACCTCAACATTGAAAAACAACAACAACCTCAACATTGAAAAACACCAACAAATTCAACAACAACCTCAACATTGAAAAACAACACCAACCTCAACATTGAAAAACACCAACAAATTCAACAACAACCTCAACATTGAAAAACAACAACAAACTCAACATTGAAGAACACCAACAAATTCAACAACAACCTCAACATTGAAAAACAACAACAACCTCAACATTGAAAAACACTAACAAATTCAACAATAACCTCAACATTGAAAAACAACAACAACCTCAACATTGAAAACCACCAACAAATTCAACAACAACCTCAACATTGAAAAACACCAACAAATTCAACAACAACCTCAACATTGAAAAACAACAACAACGTCAACATTGAAAAACACCAACAAATTCAACAACAACCTCAACATTGAAAAACAACAACAACCTCAACATTGAAAAACACCAACAAATTCAACAACAACCTCAGCATTGAAAAACACCAACAAATTCAACAACGACCTCAGCATTGAAAAGCAACAACAACCTCGACATTGAAAAACACCAACAAATTCAACAACAACCTCAACATTGAAATTCAACAACAACCTCAGCATTGAAAAACAACAACAAACTCAACATTGAAAAACACCAACAAATTCAACAACAACCTCAACATTGAAAAACAACAACAACCTCAACATTGAAAAACACCAACAAATTCAACAACAACCTCAACATTTAAAAACACCAACAAATTCAACAACAACCTCAACATTGAAAAACAACAACAATCTCAACATTGAAAAACACCAACAAATTCAACAACAACCTCAACATTGAAAAACAGCAACAACCTCAACATTGAAAAACAACAACAAATTCAACAACAACCTCAACATTCAAAAACACCAACAAATTCAACAACAAACTCAACATTGAAAAACACCAACAAATTCAACAACAACCTCAACATTGAAAAACAACAACAACCTCAACATTGAAAAGCACCAACAAATTCAACAACAACCTCAACATTGAAAAGCAACAACAAGTTCAACAAGAACCTCAACATTGAAAAACAACAACAAGCTCAACAATGAAAAACACCAACAAATTCAACAACAACCTCAACATTGAAAAACACCAACAAACTCAACATTGAAAAACACCAACAAATTCAACAACAACCTCAACATTGAAAAACAACAACAACCTCAACATTGAAAAACACCAACAAATTCAACAACAACCTGAACATTGAAAAACAACAACAACCTCAGCATTGAAAAACACCAACAAAATCAACAACAACCTCAACATTGAAAAACACCAACAAATTCAACAACAACCTGAACATTGAAAAACAACAACAACCTCAACATTGAAAAACACCAACAAATTCAACAACAACCTCAACATTGAAAGACACCAACAAATTCAACAACAACCTCAGCATTGAAAAACAACAACAACCTCAACATTGAAAAACACCAACAAATTCAAGAACAACCTCAACATTGAAAAACAACAACAACCTCAACATTGAAAAACACCAACAAATTCAACAACAACTTCAACATTGAAAAACACCAACAAATTCAACAACAACCTAGAAATTGAAAAACACCAACAAATACAACAACAACCTCAACATTGAAAAACAACAACAACCTCAACATTGAAAAACAACAACAAATTCAACAACAACCTCAACATTGAAAAACACCAACAAATTCAACAACAACCTCAACATTGCAAAACACCAGCAAACTCAACAACAACCTTAACATTTAAAAACACCAACAAATTCAACAACAACCTCAACATTGAAAAACAGCAACAATCCCAACATTGAAAAGCACCAACAAATTCAACAACAACCTCAACATTGAAAAACAACAACAACCTCAACATTGAAAAACACCAACAAAAACAACAACAACCTCGACATTGCAAAACACCCTCAAATTCAAAATCAACCTCAACATTGAACAACACCCACAACCTCAAAATTGAAAAAACACCAACAAATTCAACAACAACCTCAACATTTAAAAACAACAACAACCTCAACATTGAAAAACACCAACAAATTCAACAACAACCTCAACATTGAAAAACACCAACAAATTCAACAACAACCTCAACATTGAAAAACACCAACAAACTCAACAACAACCTCAACATTGAAAAATAACAACAACCTCAACATTGAAAAACACCAACAAATTCAACAACAACCTCAACATTGAAAAACACCAACAAATTAAACAACAAACTCTAGATTGAAAAACACCAACAAATTCAAAAACCTCAACATTGAAAAACAACAACAACCTCATCATTGAAAAACACCAACAAATTCAACAACAACCTCAACATTGAAAAACACCAACAAATTCAACAACAACCTCAACATTGAAAAACAACAACAACCTCAACATTGAAAAACACCAACAAATTCAACAACAACCTCAACATTGAAAAACAACAACAAACTCAACATTGATAAACACCAACAAATTCAACAACAACCTCAACATTGAAAAACAACAACAACCTCAACATTGAAAAACACCAACAAATTCAACAATAACCTCAACATTGAAAAACAACAACAACCTCAACATTGAAAAACACCAACAAATTCAACAACAACCTCGAAATTGAAAAACACCAACAAATGCAACAACAACCTCAACATTGAAAAACAACAATAACCTCAACATTGAAAAACACCAACAAATTCAACAACAACCTCAACATTGAAAAACAACAACAACCTCAACATTGAAAAACACACAAAAATTCAACAACAATCTCAACATTGAAAAACACCAACAAATTCAACAACAACCTCAACATTGAAAAACACCAACAACCTCAACATTGAAAAACACCAACAAATTCAACAACAACCTCGACATTGAAAAACACCCTCAAATTCAAAATCAACCTCAACTTTGAAAAACACCAACAACCTCAAAATTGAAAAAACACCAACAAATTCAACAACAACCTCAACATTTAAAAACAACAACAACCTCAACATTGAAAAACACCAACAAATTCAACAACAACCTCAACATTGAAAAACACCAACAAATTCAACAACAACCTCAACATTGAAAAACACCAACAAACTCAACAACAACCTCAACATTGAAAAACAAGAACAACCTCAACATTGAAAAACACGAACAAATTCAACAACAAACTCAAGACTGAAAAACACCAACAAATTTAACAACCTCAACATTGAAAAACAACAACAACCTCAACATTGAAAAACACCAACAAATTCAACAACAACCTCAACATTGAAAAACAACAACAACCTCAACATTGAAAAACACCAACAAATTCAACAACTACCTCAACATTGAAAAACAACACCAACCTCAACATTGAAAAACACCAACAAATTCAACAACAACCTCAACATTGAAAAACAACAACAACCTCAACATTGAAAAATTCCAACAAATTCAACAACAACTTCAACATTGAAAAACACCAACAAATTCAACAACAACCTCGAAATTGAAAAACACCAACAAATACAACAACAACCTCAACATTGAAAAACAACAACAACCTCAACATTGAAAAACACCAACAAATTCAACAACAACCTCAACATTGAAAAACAACAACAACCTCAACATTGAAAAACACCAACAAATTCAACAACAACCTCAACATTGAAATTCAACAACAACCTCAACATTGAAAAACAACAACAAACTCAACATTGAAAAACACCAACAAATTCAACAACAACCTCAACATTGAAAAACAACAACAACCTCAACATTGAAAAACACCAACAAGTTCAACAACAACCTCAACATTTAAAAACACCAACAAATTCAACAACAACCTCAACATTGAAACACAACAACAATCTCAACATTGAAAAACACCAACAAATTCAACAACAACCTCAACATTGAAAAACAGCAACAACCTCAACTTTGAAAAACACCAACAAATTCAACAACAACCACAACATTGAAAAACACCAACAAATTCAACAACAACCTCAACATTGAGAAACACCAACAAATTCAACAACAAACTCAACATTGAAAAAGACCAACAAATTCAACAACAACCTCAACATTGAAAAACAACAACAACCTCAACATTGAAAAACACCAAAAAATTCAACAACAACCTCAACATTGAAAAGCACGAACAAATTCAACAACAACCTCAACATTGAAAAACAACAACAACCTCAACATTGAAAAACACCAACAAATTCAACAACAACCTCAACATTGAAAAACAACAACAACCTCAACATTGAAAAACACCAACAAATTCAACAACAACCTCAACTTTGAAAAACAACAACAAACTCAACATTGAAAAACACCAACAAATTCAACAACAACCTCAACATTGAAAAACACCAACAAATTCAACAACAACCTCAACGTTGACAAACAACAACAACCTAAACATTGAAAAACACCAACAAATTCAACAACAACCTCAACATTGAAAAACAACAACAACCTCAACATTGAAAAACACCAACAAATTCAACAACAACCTCGAAATTGAAAAACACCAACAAATGCAACAACAACCTCAACATTGAAAAACAACAACAACCTCAACATTGAAAAACACCAACAAATTCAACAACAACCTCAACTTGAAAAACAACAACAACCTCAACATTGAAAAACACACAAAAAATCAACAACAATCTCAACATTGAAAAACACCAACAAATTCAACAACAACCTCAACATTGAAAAACACCAACAACCTCAACATTGAAAAACACCAACAAATTCAACAACAACCTCGACATTGAAAAACACCCTCAAATTCAAAATCAACCTCAACTTTGAAAAACACCAACAACCTCAAAATTGAAAAAACACCAACAAATTCAACAACAACCTCAACATTTAAAAACAACAACAACCTCAACATTGAAAAACACCAACAAATTCAACAACAACCTCAACATTGAAAAACACCAACAAATTCAACAACAACCTCAACATTGAAAAACACCAACAAACTCAACAACAACCTCAACATTGAAAAACAAGAACAACCTCAACATTGAAAAACACGAACATATTCAACAACAAACTCAAGACTGAAAAACACCAACAAATTTAACAACCTCAACATTGAAAAACAAAAACAACCTCAACATTGAAAAACACCAACAAATTCAACAACAACCTCAACATTGAAAAACAACAACAACCTCAACATTGAAAAACACCAACAAATTCAACAACAACCTCAACATTGAAAAACAACACCAACCTCAACATTGAAAAACACCAACAAATTCAACAACAACCTCAACATTGAAAAACAACAACAAACTCAACATTGAAGAACACCAACAAATTCAACAACAACCTCAACATTGAAAAACAACAACAACCTCAACATTGAAAAACACTAACAAATTCAACAATAACCTCAACATTGAAAAACAGCAACAACCTCAACATTGAAAACCACCAGCAAATTCAACAACAACCTCAACATTGAAAAACACCATCAAATTCAACAACAACCTCAACATTGAAAAACAACAACAACCTCAACATTGAAAAACACCAACAAATTCAACAACAACCTCAACATTGAAAAACAACAACAACCTCAACATTGAAAAACACCAACAAATTCAACAACAACCTCAGCATTGAAAAACACCAACAAATTCAACAACGACCTCAGCATTGAAAAGCAACAACAACCTCGACATTGAAAAACACCAACAAATTCAACAACAACCTCAACATTGAAATTCAACAACAACCTCAGCATTGAAAAACAACAACAAACTCAACATTGAAAAACACCAACAAATTCAACAACAACCTCAACATTGAAAAACAACAACAACCTCAACATTGAAAAACACCAACAAATTCAACAACAACCTCAACATTTAAAAACACCAACAAATTCAACAACAACCTCAACATTGAAAAACAACAACAATCTCAACATTGAAAAACACCAACAAATTCAACAACAACCTCAACATTGAAAAACAGCAACAACCTCAACATTGAAAAACACCAACAAATTCAACAACAACCTCAACATTGAAAAACACCAACAAATTCAACAACAAACTCAACATTGAAAAACACCAACAAATTCAACAACAACCTCAACATTGAAAAACAACAACAACCTCAACATTGAAAAACACCAACAAATTCAACAACAACCTCAACATTGAAAAGCAACAACAAGTTCAACAAGAACCTCAACATTGAAAAACAACAACAAGCTCAACAATGAAAAACACCAACAAATTCAACAACAACCTCAACATTGAAAAACACCAACAAACTCAACATTGAAAAACACCAACAAATTCAACAACAACCTCAACATTGAAAAACAACAACAACCTCAACATTGAAAAACACCAACAAATTCAACAACAACCTCAGCATTGAAAAACAACAACAACCTCAACATTGAAAAACACCAACAAAATCAACAACAACCTCAACATTGAAAAACACCAACAAATTCAACAACAACCTGAACATTGAAAAACAACAACAACCTCAACATTGAAAAACACCAACAAATTCAACAACAACCTCAACATTGAAAAAGAACAACAACCTCAACATTGAAAAACACCAACAAATTCAACAACAACCTCAACATTGAAAGACACCAACAAATTCAACAACAACCTCCGCATTGAAAAACAACAACAACCTCAACATTGAAAAACACCAACAAATTCAAGAACAACCTCAACATTGAAAAACAACAACAACCTCAACATTGAAAAACACCAACAAATTCAACAACAACTTCAACATTGAAAAACACCAACAAATTCAACAACAACCTCGAAATTGAAAAACACCAACAAATACAACAACAACCTCAACATTGAAAAACAACAACAACCTCAACATTGAAAAACAACAACAAATTCAACAACAACCTCAACATTGAAAAACATCAACAAATTCAACAACAACCTCAACATTGCAAAACACCAGCAAACTCAACAACAACCTTAACATTTAAAAACACCAACAAATTCAACAACAACCTCAACATTGAAAAACAACAACATTCCCAACATTGAAAAGCACCAACAAATTCAACAACAACCTCAACATTGAAAAACAACAACAACCTCAACATTGAAAAACACCAACAAAAACAACAACAACCTGGACATTGCAAAACACCCTCAAATTCAAAATCAACCTCAACATTGAACAACACCCACAACCTCAAAATTGAAAAAACACCAACAAATTCAACAACAACCTCAACATTTAAAAACAACAACAACCTCAACATTGAAAAACACCAACAAATTCAAAAACAACCTCAACATTGAAAAAC
Organism: Isurus oxyrinchus; assembly: GCA_026770705.1. Lineage (NCBI taxonomy): Eukaryota > Metazoa > Chordata > Chondrichthyes > Lamniformes > Lamnidae > Isurus > Isurus oxyrinchus. The sequence goes on from JANJGN010000208.1 coordinate 782,267, forward strand.
ACCAACAAATTCAACAACAACCTCAACATTGAAAAACACCAACAAACTCAACAACAACCTCAACATTGAAAAATAACAACAACCTCAACATTGAAAAACACCAACAAATTCAACAACAACCTCAACATTGAAAAACACCAACAAATTAAACAACAAACTCTAGATTGAAAAACACCAACAAATTCAAAAACCTCAACATTGAAAAACAACAACAACCTCATCATTGAAAAACACCAACAAATTCAACAACAACCTCAACATTGAAAAACAACAACAAACTCAACATTGAAAAACACCAACAAATTCAACAAAACCTCAACATTGAAAAACAACAACAACCTCAACATTGAAAAACACCAACAAATTCAACAACAACCTCAACATTGAAAAACACCAACAAATTCAACAACAACCTCAACATTGAAAAACAACAACAACCTAAACATTGAAAAACACCAACAAATTCAACAACAACCTCAACATTGAAAAACAACAACAACCTCAACATTGAAAAACAACAACAAATTCAGCAACAACCTCAACATTGAAAAACATCAACAAATTCAACAACTACCTCAGCATTGAAAAACAACAACAACCTCAACATTGAAAAACACCAACAAATTCAACAACAACCTCAACATTGAAAAACAACAACAACCTCAACATTGAAAAACACCAACAAATTCAACAACAACTTCAACATTGAAAAACACCAACAAATTCAACAACAACCTCGAAATTGAAAAACACCAACAAATACAACAACAACCTCAACATTGAAAAACAACAACAACCTCAACATTGAAAAACACCAACAAATTCAACAACAACCTCAACATTGAAAAACAACAACAACCTCAACATTGAAAAACACCAACAAATTCAACAACAACCTCAACATTGAAATTCAACAACAACCTCAACATTGAAAAACAACAACAAACTCAACATTGAAAAACACCAACAAATTCAACAACAACCTCAACATTGAAAAACAACAACAACCTCAACATTGAAAAACACCAACAAGTTCAACAACAACCTCAACATTTAAAAACACCAACAAATTCAACAACAACCTCAACATTGAAACACAACAACAATCTCAACATTGAAAAACACCAACAAATTCAACAACAACCTCAACATTGAAAAACAGCAACAACCTCAACTTTGAAAAACACCAACAAATTCAACAACAACCACAACATTGAAAAACACCAACAAATTCAACAACAACCTCAACATTGAGAAACACCAACAAATTCAACAACAAACTCAACATTGAAAAACACCAACAAATTCAACAACAACCTCAACATTGAAAAACAACAACAACCTCAACATTGAAAAACACCAAAAAATTCAACAACAACCTCAACATTGAAAAGCACGAACAAATTCAACAACAACCTCAACATTGAAAAACAACAACAACCTCAACATTGAAAAACACCAACAAATTCAACAACAACCTCAACATTGAAAAACAACAACAACCTCAACATTGAAAAACACCAACAAATTCAACAACAACCTCAACATTGAAAAACAACAACAACCTCAACATTGAAAAACACCAACAAATTCAACAACAACCTCAACATTGAAAAACAACAACAAACTCAACATTGAAAAACACCAACAAATTCAACAACAACCTCAACATTGAAAAACACCAACAAATTCAACAACAACCTCAACGTTGAAAAACAACAACAACCTAAACATTGAAAAACACCAACAAATTCAACAACAACCTCAACATTGAAAAACAACAACAACCACAACATTGAAAAACACCAACAAATTCAACAACAACCTCGAAATTGAAAAACACCAACAAATGCAACAACAACCTCAACATTGAAAAACAACAACAACCTCAACATTGAAAAACACCAACAAATTCAACAACAACCTCAACATTGAAAAACAACAACAACCTCAACATTGAAAAACACACAAAAATTCAACAACAATCTCAACATTGAAAAACACCAACAAATTCAACAACAACCTCAACATTGAAAAACACCAACAACCTCAACATTGAAAAACACCAACAAATTCAACAACAACCTCGACATTGAAAAACACCCTCAAATTCAAAATCAACCTCAACTTTGAAAAACACCAACAACCTCAAAATTGAAAAAACACCAACAAATTCAACAACAACCTCAACATTTAAAAACAACAACAACCTCAACATTGAAAAACACCAACAAATTCAACAACAACCTCAACATTGAAAAACACCAACAAATTCAACAACAACCTCAACATTGAAAAACACCAACAAACTCAACAACAACCTCAACATTGAAAAACAAGAACAACCTCAACATTGAAAAACACGAACAAATTCAACAACAAACTCAAGACTGAAAAACACCAACAAATTTAACAACCTCAACATTGAAAAACAACAACAACCTCAACATTGAAAAACACCAACAAATTCAACAACAACCTCAACATTGAAAAACAACAACAACCTCAACATTGAAAAACACCAACATTTTCAACAACTACCTCAACATTGAAAAACAACACCAACCTCAACATTGAAAAACACCAACAAATTCAACAACAACCTCAACATTGAAAAACAACAACAACCTCAACATTGAAAAACACCAACAAATTCAACAACAACAACCTCAACATTGAAAAACACCAACAAATTCAACAACAACCTCGAAATTGAAAAACACCAACAAATACAACAACAACCTCAACATTGAAAAACAACAACAACCTCAACATTGAAAAACAACAACAAATTCAACAACAACCTCAACATTGAAAAACAACAACAACCTCAACATTGAAAAACACCAACAAATTCAACAACAACCTCAACATTGAAATTCAACAACAACCTCAACATTGAAAAACAACAACAAACTCAACATTGAAAAACACCAACAAATTCAACAACAACCTCAACATTGAAAAACAACAACAACCTCAACATTGAAAAACACCAACAAGTTCAACAACAACCTCAACATTTAAAAACACCAACAAATTCAACAACAACCTCAACATTGAAACACAACAACAATCTCAACATTGAAAAACACCAACAAATTCAACAACAACCTCAACATTGAAAAACAGCAACAACCTCAACTTTGAAAAACACCAACAAATTCAACAACAACCACAACATTGAAAAACACCAACAAATTCAACAACAACCTCAACATTGAGAAACACCAACAAATTCAACAACAAACTCAACATTGAAAAACACCAACAAATTCAACAACAACCTCAACATTGAAAAACAACAACAACCTCAACATTGAAAAACACCAAAAAATTCAACAACAACCTCAACATTGAAAAGCACGAACAAATTCAACAACAACCTCAACATTGAAAAACAACAACAACCTCAACATTGAAAAACACCAACAAATTCAACAACAACCTCAACATTGAAAAACAACAACAACCTCAACATTGAAAAACACCAACAAATTCAACAACAACCTCAACATTGAAAAACAACAACAAATTCAACAACAACCTCAACGTTGAAAAACAACAACAACCTCAACATTGAAAAACAACAACAACCTCAACATTGAAAAACACCAACAAATTCAACAACAACCTCGAAATTGAAAAACACCAACAAATGCAACAACAACCTCAACATTGAAAAACAACAACAACCTCAACATTGAAAAACACCAACAAATTCAACAACAACCTCAACATTGAAAAACAACAACAACCTCAACATTGAAAAACACACAAAAAATCAACAACAATCTCAACATTGAAAAACACCAACAAATTCAACAACAACCTCAACATTGAAAAACACCAACAACCTCAACATTGAAAAACACCAACAAATTCAACAACAACCTCGACATTGAAAAACACCCTCAAATTCAAAATCAACCTCAACTTTGAAAAACACCAACAACCTCAAAATTGAAAAAACACCAACAAATTCAACAACAACCTCAACATTTAAAAACAACAACAACCTCAACATTGAAAAACACCAACAAATTCAACAACAACCTCAACATTGAAAAACACCAACAAATTCAACAACAACCTCAACATTGAAAAACACCAACAAACTCAACAACAACCTCAACATTGAAAAACAAGAACAACCTCAACATTGAAAAACACGAACAAATTCAACAACAAACTCAAGACTGAAAAACACCAACAAATTTAACAACCTCAACATTGAAAAACAACAACAACCTCAACATTGAAAAACACCAACAAATTCAACAACAACCTCAACATTGAAAAACAACAACAACCTCAACATTGAAAAACACCAACAAATTCAACAACAACCTCAACATTGAAAAACAACACCAACCTCAACATTGAAAAACACTAACAAATTCAACAACAACCTCAACATTGAAAAACAACAACAAACTCAACATTGAAGAACACCAACAAATTCAACAACAACCTCAACATTGAAAAACAACAACAACCTCAACATTGAAAAACACTAACAAATTCAACAATAACCTCAACATTGAAAAACAACAACAACCTCAACATTGAAAACCACCAACAAATTCAACAACAACCTCAACATTGAAAAACACCAACAAATTCAACAACAACCTCAACATTGAAAAACAACAACAACGTCAACATTGAAAAACACCAACAAATTCAACAACAACCTCAACATTGAAAAACAACAACAACCTCAACATTGAAAAACACCAACAAATTCAACAACAACCTCAGCATTGAAAAACACCAACAAATTCAACAACGACCTCAGCATTGAAAAGCAACAACAACCTCGACATTGAAAAACACCAACAAATTCAACAACAACCTCAACATTGAAATTCAACAACAACCTCAGCATTGAAAAACAACAACAAACTCAACATTGAAAAACACCAACAAATTCAACAACAACCTCAACATTGAAAAACAACAACAACCTCAACATTGAAAAACACCAACAAATTCAACAACAACCTCAACATTTAAAAACACCAACAAATTCAACAACAACCTCAACATTGAAAAACAACAACAATCTCAACATTGAAAAACACCAACAAATTCAACAACAACCTCAACATTGAAAAACAGCAACAACCTCAACATTGAAAAACAACAACAAATTCAACAACAACCTCAACATTCAAAAACACCAACAAATTCAACAACAAACTCAACATTGAAAAACACCAACAAATTCAACAACAACCTCAACATTGAAAAACAACAACAACCTCAACATTGAAAAGCACCAACAAATTCAACAACAACCTCAACATTGAAAAGCAACAACAAGTTCAACAAGAACCTCAACATTGAAAAACAACAACAAGCTCAACAATGAAAAACACCAACAAATTCAACAACAACCTCAACATTGAAAAACACCAACAAACTCAACATTGAAAAACACCAACAAATTCAACAACAACCTCGACATTGAAAAACAACAACAACCTCAACATTGAAAAACACCAACAAATTCAACAACAACCTCAACATTGAAAAACAACAACAACCTCAGCATTGAAAAACACCAACAAAATCAACAACAACCTCAACATTGAAAAACACCAACAAATTCAACAACAACCTGAACATTGAAAAACAACAACAACCTCAACATTGAAAAACACCAACAAATTCAACAACAACCTCAACATTGAAAGACACCAACAAATTCAACAACAACCTCAGCATTGAAAAACAACAACAACCTCAACATTGAAAAACACCAACAAATTCAAGAACAACCTCAACATTGAAAAACAACAACAACCTCAACATTGAAAAACACCAACAAATTCAACAACAACTTCAACATTGAAAAACACCAACAAATTCAACAACAACCTAGAAATTGAAAAACACCAACAAATACAACAACAACCTCAACATTGAAAAACAACAACAACCTCAACATTGAAAAACAACAACAAATTCAACAACAACCTCAACATTGAAAAACACCAACAAATTCAACAACAACCTCAACATTGCAAAACACCAGCAAACTCAACAACAACCTTAACATTTAAAAACACCAACAAATTCAACAACAACCTCAACATTGAAAAACAACAACAATCCCAACATTGAAAAGCACCAACAAATTCAACAACAACCTCAACATTGAAAAACAACAACAACCTCAACATTGAAAAACACCAACAAAAACAACAACAACCTCGACATTGCAAAACACCCTCAAATTCAAAATCAACCTCAACATTGAACAACACCCACAACCGCAAAATTGAAAAAACACCAACAAATTCAACAACAACCTCAACATTTAAAAACAACAACAACCTCAACATTGAAAAACACCAACAAATTCAACAACAACCTCAACATTGAAAAACACCAACAAATTCAACAACAACCTCAACATTGAAAAACACCAACAAACTCAACAACAACCTCAACATTGAAAAATAACAACAACCTCAACATTGAAAAACACCAACAAATTCAACAACAACCTCAACATTGAAAAACACCAACAAATTAAACAACAAACTCTAGATTGAAAAACACCAACAAATTCAAAAACCTCAACATTGAAAAACAACAACAACCTCATCATTGAAAAACACCAACAAATTCAACAACAACCTCAACATTGAAAAACACCAACAAATTCAACAACAACCTCAACATTGAAAAACAACAACAACCTCAACATTGAAAAACACCAACAAATTCAACAACAACCTCAACATTGAAAAACAACAACAAACTCAACATTGATAAACACCAACAAATTCAACAACAACCTCAACATTGAAAAACAACAACAACCTCAACATTGAAAAACACCAACAAATTCAACAATAACCTCAACATTGAAAAACAACAACAACCTCAACATTGAAAAACACCAACAAATTCAACAACAACCTCGAAATTGAAAAACACCAACAAATGCAACAACAACCTCAACATTGAAAAACAACAATAACCTCAACATTGAAAAACACCAACAAATTCAACAACAACCTCAACATTGAAAAACAACAACAACCTCAACATTGAAAAACACACAAAAATTCAACAACAATCTCAACATTGAAAAACACCAACAAATTCAACAACAACCTCAACATTGAAAAACACCAACAACCTCAACATTGAAAAACACCAACAAATTCAACAACAACCTCGACATTGAAAAACACCCTCAAATTCAAAATCAACCTCAACTTTGAAAAACACCAACAACCTCAAAATTGAAAAAACACCAACAAATTCAACAACAACCTCAACATTTAAAAACAACAACAACCTCAACATTGAAAAACACCAACAAATTCAACAACAACCTCAACATTGAAAAACACCAACAAATTCAACAACAACCTCAACATTGAAAAACACCAACAAACTCAACAACAACCTCAACATTGAAAAACAAGAACAACCTCAACATTGAAAAACACGAACAAATTCAACAACAAACTCAAGACTGAAAAACACCAACAAATTTAACAACCTCAACATTGAAAAACAACAACAACCTCAACATTGAAAAACACCAACAAATTCAACAACAACCTCAACATTGAAAAACAACAACAACCTCAACATTGAAAAACACCAACAAATTCAACAACAACCTCAACATTGAAAAACAACACCAACCTCAACATTGAAAAACACCAACAAATTCAACAACAACCTCAACATTGAAAAACAACAACAACCTCAACATTGAAAAATTCCAACAAATTCAACAACAACTTCAACATTGAAAAACACCAACAAATTCAACAACAACCTCGAAATTGAAAAACACCAACAAATACAACAACAACCTCAACATTGAAAAACAACAACAACCTCAACATTGAAAAACACCAACAAATTCAACAACAACCTCAACATTGAAAAACAACAACAACCTCAACATTGAAAAACACCAACAAATTCAACAACAACCTCAACATTGAAATTCAACAACAACCTCAACATTGAAAAACAACAACAAACTCAACATTGAAAAACACCAACTAATTCAACAACAACCTCAACATTGAAAAACAACAACAACCTCAACATTGAAAAACACCAACAAGTTCAACAACAACCTCAACATTTAAAAACACCAACAAATTCAACAACAACCTCAACATTGAAACACAACAACAATCTCAACATTGAAAAACACCAACAAATTCAACAACAACCTCAACATTGAAAAACAGCAACAACCTCAACTTTGAAAAACACCAACAAATTCAACAACAACCACAACATTGAAAAACACCAACAAATTCAACAACAACCTCAACATTGAGAAACACCAACAAATTCAACAACAAACTCAACATTGAAAAAGACCAACAAATTCAACAACAACCTCAACATTGAAAAACAACAACAACCTCAACATTGAAAAACACCAAAAAATTCAACAACAACCTCAACATTGAAAAGCACGAACAAATTCAACAACAACCTCAACATTGAAAAACAACAACAACCTCAACATTGAAAAACACCAACAAATTCAACAACAACCTCAACATTGAAAAACAACAACAACCTCAACATTGAAAAACACCAACAAATTCAACAACAACCTCAACTTTGAAAAACAACAACAAACTCAACATTGAAAAACACCAACAAATTCAACAACAACCTCAACATTGAAAAACACCAACAAATTCAACAACAACCTCAACGTTGAAAAACAACAACAACCTAAACATTGAAAAACACCAACAAATTCAACAACAACCTCAACATTGAAAAACAACAACAACCTCAACATTGAAAAACACCAACAAATTCAACAACAACCTCGAAATTGAAAAACACCAACAAATGCAACAACAACCTCAACATTGAAAAACAACAACAACCTCAACATTGAAAAACACCAACAAATTCAACAACAACCTCAACATTGAAAAACAACAACAACCTCAACATTGAAAAACACACAAAAAATCAACAACAATCTCAACATTGAAAAACACCAACAAATTCAACAACAACCTCAACATTGAAAAACACCAACAACCTCAACATTGAAAAACACCAACAAATTCAACAACAACCTCGACATTGAAAAACACCCTCAAATTCAAAATCAACCTCAACTTTGAAAAACACCAACAACCTCAAAATTGAAAAAACACCAACAAATTCAGCAACAACCTCAACATTTAAAAACAACAACAACCTCAACATTGAAAAACACCAACAAATTCAACAACAACCTCAACATTGAAAAACACCAACAAATTCAACAACAACCTCAACATTGAAAAACACCAACAAACTCAACAACAACCTCAACATTGAAAAACAAGAACAACCTCAACATTGAAAAACACGAACAAATTCAACAACAAACTCAAGACTGAAAAACACCAACAAATTTAACAACCTCAACATTGAAAAACAAAAACAACCTCAACATTGAAAAACACCAACAAATTCAACAACAACCTCAACATTGAAAAACAACAACAACCTCAACATTGAAAAACACCAACAAATTCAACAACAACCTCAACATTGAAAAACAACACCAACCTCAACATTGAAAAACACCAACAAATTCAACAACAACCTCAACATTGAAAAACAACAACAAACTCAACATTGAAGAACACCAACAAATTCAACAACAACCTCAACATTGAAAAACAACAACAACCTCAACATTGAAAAACACTAACAAATTCAACAATAACCTCAACATTGAAAAACAGCAACAACCTCAACATTGAAAACCACCAGCAAATTCAACAACAACCTCAACATTGAAAAACACCATCAAATTCAACAACAACCTCAACATTGAAAAACAACAACAACCTCAACATTGAAAAACACCAACAAATTCAACAACAACCTCAACATTGAAAAACAACAACAACCTCAACATTGAAAAACACCAACAAATTCAACAACAACCTCAGCATTGAAAAACACCAACAAATTCAACAACGACCTCAGCATTGAAAAGCAACAACAACCTCGACATTGAAAAACACCAACAAATTCAACAACAACCTCAACATTGAAATTCAACAACAACCTCAGCATTGAAAAACAACAACAAACTCAACATTGAAAAACACCAACAAATTCAACAACAACCTCAACATTGAAAAACAACAACAACCTCAACATTGAAAAACACCAACAAATTCAACAACAACCTCAACATTTAAAAACACCAACAAATTCAACAACAACCTCAACATTGAAAAACAACAACAATCTCAACATTGAAAAACACCAACAAATTCAACAACAACCTCAACATTGAAAAACAGCAACAACCTCAACATTGAAAAACACCAACAAATTCAACAACAACCTCAACATTGAAAAACACCAACAAATTCAACAACAAACTCAACATTGAAAAACACCAACAAATTCAACAACAACCTCAACATTGAAAAACAACAACAACCTCAACATTGAAAAACACCAACAAATTCAACAACAACCTCAACATTGAAAAGCAACAACAAGTTCAACAAGAACCTCAACATTGAAAAACAACAACAAGCTCAACAATGAAAAACACCAACAAATTCAACAACAACCTCAACATTGAAAAACACCAACAAACTCAACATTGAAAAACACCAACAAATTCAACAACAACCTCAACACTGAAAAACAACAACAACCTCAACATTGAAAAACACCAACAAATTCAACAACAACCTCAGCATTGAAAAACAACAACAACCTCAACATTGAAAAACACCAACAAAATCAACAACAACCTCAACATTGAAAAACACCAACAAATTCAACAACAACCTGAACATTGAAAAACAACAACAAGCTCAACATTGAAAAACACCAACAAATTCAACAACAACCTCAACATTGAAAAAGAACAACAACCTCAACATTGAAAAACACCAACAAATTCAACAACAACCTCAACATTGAAAGACACCAACAAATTCAACAACAACCTCCGCATTGAAAAACAACAACAACCTCAACATTGAAAAACACCAACAAATTCAAGAACAACCTCAACATTGAAAAACAACAACAACCTCAACATTGAAAAACACCAACAAATTCAACAACAACTTCAACATTGAAAAACACCAACAAATTCAACAACAACCTCGAAATTGAAAAACACCAACAAATACAACAACAACCTCAACATTGAAAAACAACAACAACCTCAACATTGAAAAACAACAACAAATTCAACAACAACCTCAACATTGAAAAACATCAACAAATTCAACAACAACCTCAACATTGCAAAACACCAGCAAACTCAACAACAACCTTAACATTTAAAAACACCAACAAATTCAACAACAACCTCAACATTGAAAAACAACAACATTCCCAACATTGAAAAGCACCAACAAATTCAACAACAACCTCAACATTGAAAAACAACAACAACCTCAACATTGAAAAACACCAACAAAAACAACAACAACCTCGACATTGCAAAACACCCTCAAATTCAAAATCAACCTCAACATTGAACAACACCCACAACCTCAAAATTGAAAAAACACCAACAAATTCAACAACAACCTCAACATTTAAAAACAACAACAACCTCAACATTGAAAAACACCAACAAATTCAAAAACAACCTCAACATTGAAAAACACCAACAAATTCAACAACAACCTCAACATTGAAAAACACCAACAAACTCAACAACAACCTCAACATTGAAAAATAACAACAACCTCAACATTGAAAAACACCAACAAATTCAACAACAACCTCAACATTGAAAAACACCAACAAATTAAACAACAAACTCTAGATTGAAAAACACCAACAAATTCAAAAACCTCAACATTGAAAAACAACAACAACCTCATCATTGAAAAACACCAACAAATTCAACAACAACCTCAACATTGAAAAACACCAACAAATTCAACAACAACCTCAACATTGAAAAACAACAACAACCTCAACATTGAAAAACACCAACAAATTCAACAACAACCTCAACATTGAAAAACAACAACAAACTCAACATTGATAAACACCAACAAATTCAACAACAACCTCAACATTGAAAAACAACAACAACCTCAACATTGAAAAACACCAACAAATTCAACAATAACCTCAACATTGAAAAACAACAACAACCTCAGCATTGAAAAACACCAACAAATTCAACAACAACCTCGAAATTGAAAAACACCCACAAATTCAACAACAAACTCAACATTGAAAAACAACAGCAACCTCAACATTGAAAAACACCAACAAATTCAACAACAACCTCAACTTTGAAAAACTACAACAACCTCAACATTGAAAAACACCAACAAATTCAACAACAACCTCAACATTGAAAAACAACAACAACCTCAACATTGAAAAACACCAACAAATTCAACAACAACCTCAACATTGAAAAACAACAACAAATTCAACAACAACCTCAGCATTGAAAAATAACAACAACCTCAACATTGAAAAACACCAACAAATTCAACAACAACCTCAACATTGAAAAACAACAACAACCTCAACATTGAAAAGCACCAACAAATTCAACAACAACTTCAACATTGAAAAACACCAACAAATTCAACAACAACCTCGAAATTGAAAAACACCAACAAATTCAACAACAACCTCAATATTGAAAAACAACAACAACCTCAACATTGAAAAACACCAACAAATTCAACAACAACCTCAAAATTGAAAAACAACAACAACCTCAACATTGAAAAACACCATCAAATTCAAAAACAACCTCAACATTTAAAAACACCAACAATTTCAACAACAACCTCAACATTGAAAAACAACAACAATCTCAACATTGAAAAACACCAACAAATTCAACAAAAACCTCAACATTGAAAAGACCAACAAATTCAACAACAACCTCAACATTTAAAAACGCCAACAAATTCAACAACAACCTCAACATTGAAAAACAACAACCACAACATTGAAAAACACCAACAAATTCAACAAAAAATTCAACATTGAAAAACATCAACAAATTCAACAACAACCCCGACATTGAAAAACACCAACAAATTCAACAACAACCTCAACATTGAAAAACACCAACAAATTCAACAACAACCTCGAAATTGAAAAACACCAACAAATGCAACAACAACCTCAACATTGAAAAACAACAACAACCTCAACATTGAAAAACACCAACAAATTCAACAACAACCTCAACATTGAAAAACAACAACAACCTCAACATTGAAAAACACACAAAAAATCAACAACAATCTCAACATTGAAAAACACCAACAAATTCAACAACAACCTCAACATTGAAAAACACCAACAACCTCAACATTGAAAAACACCAACAAATTCAACAACAACCTCGACATTGAAAAACACCCTCAAATTCAAAATCAACCTCAACTTTGAAAAACACCAACAACCTCAAAATTGAAAAAACACCAACAAATTCAACAACAACCTCAACATTTAAAAACAACAACAACCTCAACATTGAAAAACACCAACAAATTCAACAACAACCTCAACATTGAAAAACACCAACAAATTCAACAACAACCTCAACATTGAAAAACACCAACAAACTCAACAACAACCTCAACATTGAAAAACAAGAACAACCTCAACATTGAAAAACACGAACAAATTCAACAACAAACTCAAGACTGAAAAACACCAACAAATTTAACAACCTCAACATTGAAAAACAACAACAACCTCAACATTGAAAAACACCAACAAATTCAACAACAACCTCAACATTGAAAAACAACAACAACCTCAACATTGAAAAACACCAACAAATTCAACAACAACCTCAACATTGAAAAACAACACCAACCTCAACATTGAAAAACACCAACAAATTCAACAACAACCTCAACATTGAAAAACAACAACAAACTCAACATTGAAGAACACCAACAAATTCAACAACAACCTCAACATTGAAAAACAACAACAACCTCAACATTGAAAAACACTAACAAATTCAACAATAACCTCAACATTGAAAAACAACAACAACCTCAACATTGAAAACCACCAACAAATTCAACAACAACCTCAACATTGAAAAACACCAACAAATTCAACAACAACCTCAACATTGAAAAACAACAACAACCTCAACATTGAAAAACACCAACAAATTCAACAACAACCTCAACATTGAAAAACAACAACAACCTCAACATTGAAAAACACCAACAAATTCAACAACAACCTCAGCATTGAATAACACCAACAAATTCAACAACGACCTCAGCATTGAAAAGCAACAACAACCTCGACATTGAAAAACACCAACAAATTCAACAACAACCTCAACATTGAAATTCAACAACAACCTCAGCATTGAAAAACAACAACAAACTCAACATTGAAAAACACCAACAAATTCAACAACAACCTCAACATTGAAAAACAACAACAACCTCAACATTGAAAAACACCAACAAATTCAACAACAACCTCAACATTGAAAAACAACAACAACCTCAACATTGAAAAGCACCAACAAATTCAACAACAACTTCAACATTGAAAAACACCAACAAATTCAACAACAACCTCGAAATTGAAAAACACCAACAAATTCAACAACAACCTCAATATTGAAAAACAACAACAACCTCAACATTGAAAAACACCAACAAATTCAACAACAACCTCAAAATTGAAAAACAACAACAACCTCAACATTGAAAAACACCATCAAATTCAAAAACAACCTCAACATTTAAAAACACCAACAATTTCAACAACAACCTCAACATTGAAAAACAACAACAATCTCAACATTGAAAAACACCAACAAATTCAACAAAAACCTCAACATTGAAAAGACCAACAAATTCAACAACAACCTCAACATTTAAAAACGCCAACAAATTCAACAACAACCTCAACATTGAAAAACAACAACCACAACATTGAAAAACACCAACAAATTCAACAAAAAATTCAACATTGAAAAACATCAACAAATTCAACAACAACCCCGACATTGAAAAACACCAACAAATTCAACAACAACCTCAACATTGAAAAACACCAACAAATTCAACAACAACCTCGAAATTGAAAAACACCAACAAATGCAACAACAACCTCAACATTGAAAAACAACAACAACCTCAACATTGAAAAACACCAACAAATTCAACAACAACCTCAACATTGAAAAACAACAACAACCTCAACATTGAAAAACACACAAAAAATCAACAACAATCTCAACATTGAAAAACACCAACAAATTCAACAACAACCTCAACATTGAAAAACACCAACAACCTCAACATTGAAAAACACCAACAAATTCAACAATAACCTCGACATTGAAAAACACCCTCAAATTCAAAATCAACCTCAACTTTGAAAAACACCAACAACCTCAAAATTGAAAAAACACCAACAAATTCAACAACAACCTCAACATTTAAAAACAACAACAACCTCAACATTGAAAAACACCAACAAATTCAACAACAACCTCAACATTGAAAAACACCAACAAATTCAACAACAACCTCAACATTGAAAAACACCAACAAACTCAACAACAACCTCAACATTGAAAAACAAGAACAACCTCAACATTGAAAAACACGAACAAATTCAACAACAAACTCAAGACTGAAAAACACCAACAAATTTAAAAACCTCAACATTGAAAAACAACAACAACCTCAACATTGAAAAACACCAACAAATTCAACAACAACCTCAACATTGAAAAACAACAACAACCTCAACATTGAAAAACACCAACAAATTCAACAACAACCTCAACATTGAAAAACAACACCAACCTCAACATTGAAAAACACCAACAAATTCAACAACAACCTCAACATTGAAAAACAACAACAAACTCAACATTGAAGAACACCAACAAATTCAACAACAACCTCAACATTGAAAAACAACAACAACCTCAACATTGAAAAACACTAACAAATTCAACAATAACCTCAACATTGAAAAACAACAACAACCTCAACATTGAAAACCACCAACAAATTCAACAACAACCTCAACATTGAAAAACACCAACAAATTCAACAACAACCTCAACATTGAAAAACAACAACAACCTCAACATTGAAAAACACCAACAAATTCAACAACAACCTCAACATTGAAAAACAATAACAACCTCAACATTGAAAAACACCAACAAATTCAACAACAACCTCAGCATTGAAAAACACCAACAAATTCAACAACGACCTCAGCATTGAAAAGCAACAACAACCTCGACATTGAAAAACACCAACAAATTCAACAACAACCTCAACATTGAAATTCAACAACAACCTCAGCATTGAAAAACAACAACAAACTCAACATTGAAAAACACCAACAAATTCAACAACAACCTCAACATTGAAAAACAACAACAACCTCAACATTGAAAAACACCAACAAATTCAACAACAACCTCAACATTTAAAAACACCAACAAATTCAACAACAACCTCAACATTGAAAAACAACAACAATCTCAACATTGAAAAACACCAACAAATTCAACAACAACCTCAACATTGAAAAACAGCAACAACCTCAACATTGAAAAACACCAACAAATTCAACAACAACCTCAACATTGAAAAACACCAACAAATTCAACAACAAACTCAACATTGAAAAACACCAACAAATTCAACAACAACCTCAACATTGAAAAACAACAACAACCTCAACATTGAAAAACACCAACAAATTCAACAACAACCTCAACATTGAAAAGCAACAACAAGTTCAACAAGAACCTCAACATTGAAAAACAACAACAAGCTCAACAATGAAAAACACCAACAAATTCAACAACAACCTCAACATTGAAAAACACCAACAAACTCAACATTGAAAAACACCAACAAATTCAACAACAACCTCAACATTGAAAAACAACAACAACCTCAACATTGAAAAACACCAACAAATTCAACAACAACCTCAACATTGAAAAACAACAACAAAATCAACAACAACCTCAACATTGAAAAACACCAACAAATTCAACAACAACCTGAACATTGAAAAACAACAACAACCTCAACATTGAAAAACACCAACAAATTCAACAACAACCTCAACATTGAAAAAGAACAACAACCTCAACATTGAAAAACACCAACAAATTCAACAACAACCTCAACATTGAAAGACACCAACAAATTCAACAACAACCTCAGCATTGAAAAACAACAACAACCTCAACATTGAAAAACACCAACAAATTCAAGAACAACCTCAACATTGAAAAACAACAACAACCTCAACATTGAAAAACACCAACAAATTCAACAACAACTTCAACATTGAAAAACACCAACAAATTCAACAACAACCTCGAAATTGAAAAACACCAACAAATACAACAACAACCTCAACATTGAAAAACAACAACAACCTCAACATTGAAAAACAACAACAAATACAACAACAACCTCAACATTGAAAAACATCAACAAATTCAACAACAACCTCAACATTGCAAAACAGCAGCAAACTCAACAACAACCTTAACATTTAAAAACACCAACAAATTCAACAACAACCTCAACATTGAAAAACAACAACAACCTCAAAATTGAAAAAACACCAACAAATTCAACAACAACCTCAACATTTAAAAACAACAACAACCTCAACATTGAAAAACACCAACAAATTCAAAAACAACCTCAACATTGAAAAACACCAACAAATTCAACAACAACCTCAACATTGAAAAACACCAACAAACTCAACAACAACCTCAACATTGAAAAATAACAACAACCTCAACATTGAAAAACACCAACAAATTCAACAACAACCTCAACATTGAAAAACACCAACAAATTAAACAACAAACTCTAGATTGAAAAACACCAACAAATTCAAAAACCTCAACATTGAAAAACAACAACAACCTCATCATTGAAAAACACCAACAAATTCAACAACAACCTCAACATTGAAAAACACCAACAAATTCAACAACAACCTCAACATTGAAAAACAACAACAACCTCAACATTGAAAAACACCAACAAATTCAACAACAACCTCAACATTGAAAAACAACAACAAACTCAACATTGATAAACACCAACAAATTCAACAACAACCTCAACATTGAAAAACAACAACAACCTCAACATTGAAAAACACCAACAAATTCAACAATAACCTCAACATTGAAAAACAACAACAACCTCAACATTGAAAAACAGCAACAAATTCAACAACAACCTCGAAACTGAAAAACACCAACAAATTCAACAACAACCTCAACATTGAAAAACAACAGCAACCTCAACATTGAAAAACACCAACAAATTCAACAACAACCTCAACTTTGAAAAACTACAACAACCTCAACATTGAAAAACACCAACAAATTCAACAACAACCTCAACATTGAAAAACAACAACAACCTCAACATTGAAAAACACCAACAAATTCAACAACAACCTCAACATTGAAAAACAACAACAAATTCAACAACAACCTCAGCATTGAAAAATAACAACAACCTCAACATTGAAAAACACCAACAAATTCAACAACAACCTCAACATTGAAAAACAACAACAACCTCAACATTGAAAAGCACCAACAAATTCAACAACAACTTCAACATTGAAAAACACCAACAACTTCAACAACAACCTCGAAATTGAAAAACACCAACAAATTCAACAACAACCTCAATATTGAAAAACAACAACAACCTCAACATTGAAAAACACCAACAAATTCAACAACAACCTCAAAATTGAAAAACAACAACAACCTCAACATTGAAAAACACCATCAAATTCAAAAACAACCTCAACATTTAAAAACACCAACAATTTCAAAAACAACCTCAACATTGAAAAACAACAACAATCTCAACATTGAAAAACACCAACAAATTCAACAAAAACCTCAACATTGAAAAGACCAACAAATTCAACAACAACCTCAACATTTAAAAACGCCAACAAATTCAACAACAACCTCAACATTGAAAAACAACAACCACAACATTGAAAAACACCAACAAATTCAACAAAAAATTCAACATTGAAAAACATCAACAAATTCAACAACAACCCCGACATTGAAAAACACCAACAAATTCAACAACAACCTCAACTTTGAAAAACAACAACAACCTCATCATGAAAAAACACCAACAAATTCAACAACAACCTCAACATTGAAAAACAACAACATCCTCAAAATTGAAAAACACCAACAAATTCAACAACAACTTCAACATTGAAAAACACCAACAAAATCAACAACAACCTCAACATTGAAAAACACCAAAAAACTCAACAACAACCTCAACATTGAAAAACAACAACAACCTCAACATTGAAAAACACCAACAAATTCAACAACAACCTCAACATTGAAAAACACCAACAAATTCAACAACAACCTCAACATTGAAAAACACCAACAACCTCAACATTGAAAAACACCAACAAATTCAACAACAACCTCAACATTGAAAAACAACAACAACCTCAACATTGAAAAACACCAGCAAATTCAACAACAACCTCAACATTGAAAAACAACAACAACCTCAACATTGAAAAACACCAACAAATTCAACAACAACCTCAACATTGAAAAACAACAACAACCTCAACATTGAAAAACACCAACAAATTCAACAACAACCTCAACATTGAAAAACACCAACAAATTCAACAACACCCTCAACATTGAAAAACACCAACAAATTCAACAACAACCTCGAAATTGAAAAACAACAACAACCTCAACATTGAAAAACACCAACAAATTCAACAACAACCTCAACATTGAAAAGCACCAACAAATTCAACAACAACCTCAACATTGAAAAGCAACAACAACCTCAACATTGAAAAACACCAACAAATTCAACAACAACCTCAACATTGAAAAACAACAACAACCTCAACATTGAAAAACACCAACAATTTCAACAACAACCTCAACATTGAAAAACACCAACAAATTCAACAACAACCTCAAAATTGAAAAACAACAACATCCTAAATATTGAAAAACACCAACAAATTCAACAACAACCTCAACATTGAAAAACAACAACAACCTCAACATTGAAAAACAACAACAAATTCAACAACAACCTCAACATTGAAAAACATCAACAAATTCAACAACAACCACAGCATTGAAAAACAACAACAACCTCAACATTGAAAAACACCAACAAATTCAACAACAACCTCAACATTGAAAAACAACAACAACCTCAACATTGAAAAACACCAACAAATTCAACAACAACTTCAACATTGAAAAACACCAACAAATTCAACAACAACCTCGAAATTGAAAAACAACAACAACCTCAACATTGAAAAACACCAACAAATTCAACAACAAGCTCAACACTTAAAAACACATACAAATTCAACAACAACCTCAACATTGAAACACAACAACAATCTCAACATTGAAAAACACCAACAAATTCAACAACAACCTCAACATTGAACAACAGCAACAACCTCAACTTTGAAAAACACCAACAAATTCAACAACAACCACAACATTGAAAAACACCAACAAATTCAACAACAACCTCAACATTGAGAAACACCAACAAATTCAACAACAAACTCAACATTGAAAAACACCAACAAATTCAACAACAACCTCAACATTGAAAAACACCAACAAATTCAACAACAACCTCAGCATTGAAAAACAACAACAACCTCAACATTGAAAAACACCAACAAATTCAACAACAACCTCAACATTGAAAAACAACAACAACCTCAACATTGAAAAACACCAACAAATTCAACAACAACTTCAACATTGAAAAACACCAACAAATTCAACAGCAACCTCGAAATTGAAAAACACCAACAAATACAACAACAACCTCAACATTGAAAAACAACAACAACCTCAACATTGAAAAACAACAACAAATTCAACAACAACCTCAACATTGAAAAACACCAACAAATTCAACAAGAACCTCAACATTGCAAAACACCAGCAAATTCAACAACAACCTCAACATTTAAAAACACCAACAAATTCAACAACAACCTCAAAATTGAAAAACAACAACAATCCCAACATTGAAAAGCTCCAACAAATTCAACAACAACCTCAACATTGAAAAACAACAACAACCTCAACATTGAAAAACACCAACAAAAACAACAAAAACCTCGACATTGAAAAACACCCTCAAATTCAAAATCAACCTCAACATTGAACAGCACCCACAACCTCAAATTTGAAAAAACACCAACAAATTCAACAACAACCTCAACATTTAAAAACAACAACAACCTCAACATTGAAAAACACCAACAAATTCAAAAACAACCTCAACATTGAAAAACACCAACAAATTCAACAACAACCTCAACATTGAAAAACACCAACAAACTCAACAACAACCTCAACATTGAAAAATAACAACAACCTCAACATTGAAAAACACCAACAAATTCAACAACAACCTCAACATTGAAAAACACCAACAAATTCAACAACAAACTCAAGATTGAAAAACACCCACAAATTCAAAAACCTCAACATTGAAAAACAACAACAACCTCATCATTGAAAAACACCAACAAATTCAACAACAACCTCAACATTGAAAAACACCAACAAATTCAACAACAACCTCAACATTGAAAAACAACAACAACCTCAACATTGAAAAACACCAACAAATTCAACAACAACATCAACATTGAAAAACAACAACAACCTCAACATTGAAAAACACCAACAAATTCAACAACAACCTCAACATTGAAAAACAACAACAACCTCAACATTGAAAAACAACAACAAACTCAACACTAACCTCAACATTGAAAAACAACAACAACCTCAACATTGAAAAACACCAACAAATTCAACAACAACCTCGAAATTGAAAAACACCAACAAATTCAACAACAACCTCAACATTGAAAAACAGCAACAACCTCAACATTGAAAAACACCAACAAATTCAACAACAACCTCAACATTGAAAAACAACAACAACCTCAACATTGAAAAACACCAACAAATTCAACAACAACCTCAACATTGAAAAACAACAACAACCTCAACATTGAAAAACACCAACAAATTCAACAACAACCTCAACATGGAAAACAACAACAAATTCAACAACAACCTCAGCATTGAAAAATAACAACAACCTCAACATTGAAAAACACCAACAAATTCAACAACAACCTCAAAATTGAAAAACAACAACAACCTCAACATTGAAAAACACCATCAAATTCAACAACAACCTCAACATTTAAAAACACCAACAATTTCAACAACAACCTCAACATTGAAAAACAACAACAATCTCAACATTGAAAAACACCAACAAATTCAACAAAAACCTCAACATTGAAAAGACCAACAAATTCAACAACAACCTCAACATTTAAAAACGCCAACAAATTCAACAACAACCTCAACATTGAAAAACACCAACAAATTCAACAACAACCTCAACATGGAAAACAACAACAAATTCAACAACAACCTCAGCATTGAAAAATAACAACAACCTCAACATTGAAAAACACCAACAAATTCAACAACAACCTCAAAATTGAAAAACAACAACAACCTCAACATTGAAAAACACCATCAAATTCAACAACAACCTCAACATTTAAAAACACCAACAATTTCAACAACAACCTCAACATTGAAAAACAACAACAATCTCAACATTGAAAAACACCAACAAATTCAACAAAAACCTCAACATTGAAAAGACCAACAAATTCAACAACAACCTCAACATTTAAAAACGCCAACAAATTCAACAACAACCTCAACATTGAAAAACAACAACCACAACATTGAAAAACACCAACAAATTCAACAAAAAATTCAACATTGAAAAACACGAACAAATTCAACAACAACCCCGACATTGAAAAACACCAACAAATTCAACAACAACCTCAACTTTGAAAAACAACAACAACCTCATCATGAAAAAACATCAACAAATTCAACAACAACCTCAACATTGAAAAACAACAACATCCTCAAAATTGAAAAACGCCAACAAATTCAACAACAACTTCAACATTGAAAAACACCAACAAAATCAACAACAACCTCAACATTGAAAAACACCAAAAAACTCAACAACAACCTCAACATTGAAAAACAACAACAACCTCAACATTGAAAAACACCAACAAATTCAACAACAACCTCAACATTGAAAAACACCAACAAATTCAACAACAACCTCAACATTGAAAAACACCAACAACCTCAACATTGAAAAACACCAACAAATTCAACAACAACCTCAACATTGAAAAACAACAACAACCTCAACATTGAAAAACACCAGCAAATTCAACAACAACCTCAACATTGAAAAACAACAACAACCTCAACATTGAAAAACACCAACAAATTCAACAACAACCTCAACATTGAAAAACAACAACAACCTCAACATTGAAAAACACCAACAAATTCAACAACAACCTCAACATTGAAAAACACCAACAAATTCAACAACAACCTCAACATTGAAAAACACCAACAAATTCAACAACAACCTCGAAATTGAAAAAGAACAACAACCTCAACATTGAAAAACACCAACAAATTCAACAACAACCTCAACATTGAAAAGCACCAACAAATTCAACAACAACCTCAACATTGAAAAACAACAACAACCTCAACATTGAAAAACACCAACAAATTCAACAACAACCTCAACATTGAAAAAAAACAACAACCTCAACATTGAAAAACACCAACAAATTCAACAACAACCTCAACATTGAAAAACAACAACAAACTCAACATTGAAAAACACCAACAAATTCAACAAAACCTCAACATTGAAAAACAACAACAACCTCATCATTGAAAAACACCAACAAATTCAACAACAACCTCAACATTGAAAAACACCAACAAATTCAACAACAACCTCAACATTGAAAAACAACAACAACCTAAACATTGAAAAACACCAACAAATTCAACAACAACCTCAACATTGAAAAACAACAACAACCTCAACATTGAAAAACAACAACAAATTCAACAACAACCTCAACATTGAAAAACATCAACAAATTCAACAACTACCTCAGCATTGAAAAACAACAACAACCTCAACATTGAAAAACACCAACAAATTCAACAACAACCTCAACATTGAAAAACAACAACAACCTCAACATTGAAAAACACCAACAAATTCAACAACAACTTCAACATTGAAAAACACCAACAAATTCAACAACAACCTCGAAATTGAAAAACACCAACAAATACAACAACAACCTCAACATTGAAAAACAACAACAACCTCAACATTGAAAAACACCAACAAATTCAACAACAACCTCAACATTGAAAAACAACAACAACCTCAACATTGAAAAACACCAACAAATTCAACAACAACCTCAACATTGAAATTCAACAACAACCTCAACATTGAAAAACAACAACAAACTCAACATTGAAAAACACCAACAAATTCAACAACAACCTCAACATTGAAAAACAACAACAACCTCAACATTGAAAAACACCAACAAGTTCAACAACAACCTCAACATTTAAAAACACCAACAAATTCAACAACAACCTCAACATTGAAAAACACCAACAAATTCAACAACAACCTCAACATTGAAAAACAGCAACAACCTCAACTTTGAAAAACACCAACAAATTCAACAACAACCACAACATTGAAAAACACCAACAAATTCAACAACAACCTCAACATTGAGAAACACCAACAAATTCAACAACAAACTCAACATTGAAAAACACCAACAAATTCAACAACAACCTCATCATTGAAAAACAACAACAACCTCAACATTGAAAAACACCAAAAAATTCAACAACAACCTCAACATTGAAAAGCACGAACAAATTCAACAACAACCTCAACATTGAAAAACAACAAGAACCTCAACATTGAAAAACACCAACAAATTCAACAACAACCTCAACATTGAAAAACAACAACAACCTCAACATTGAAAAACACCAACAAATTCAACAACAACCTCAACATTGAAAAACAACAACAAACTCAACATTGAAAAACACCAACAAATTCAACAACAACCTCAACATTGAAAAACACCAACAAATTCAACAACAACCTCAACATTGAAAAACAACAACAACCTAAACATTGAAAAACACCAACAAATTCAACAACAACCTCAACATTGAAAAACAACAACAACCTCAACATTGAAAAACACACAAAAATTCAACAACAATCTCAACATTGAAAAACAACAACAAATTCAACAACAACCTCAACATTGAAAAACACCAACAACCTCAACATTGAAAAACACCAACAAATTCAACAACAACCTCGACATTGAAAAACACCCTCAAATTCAAAATCAACCTCAACTTTGAAAAACACCAACAACCTCAAAATTGAAAAAACACCAACAAATTCAACAACAACCTCAACATTTAAAAACAACAACAACCTCAACATTGAAAAACACCAACAAATTCAACAACAACCTCAACATTGAAAAACACCAACAAATTCAACAACAACCTCAACATTGAAAAACACCAACAAACTCAACAACAACCTCCACATTGAAAAACAAGAACAACCTCAACATTGAAAAACACCAACAAATTCAACAACAAACTCAAGACTGAAAAACACCACCAAATTTAACAACCTCAACATTGAAAAACAACAACAACCTCAACATTGAAAAACACCAACAAATTCAACAACAACCTCAACATTGAAAAACAACAGCAACCTCAACATTGAAAAACACCAACAAATTCAACAACAACCTCAACATTGAAAAACAACACCAACCTCAACATTGAAAAACACCAACAAATTCAACAACAACCTCAACATTGAAAAACAACAACAACCTCAACATTGAAGAACACCAACAAATTCAACAACAACCTCAACATTGAAAAACAACAACAACCTCAACATTGAAAAACACTAACAAATTCAACAATAACCTCAACATTGAAAAAGAACAACAACCTCAACATTGAAAACCACCAACAAATTCAACAACAACCTCAACATTGAAAAACACCAACAAATTCAACAACAACCTCAACATTGAAAAACAACAACAACCTCAACATTGAAAAACACCAACAAATTCAACAACAACCTCAACATTGAAAAACAACAACAACCTCAACATTGAAAAACACCAACAAATTCAACAACAACCTCAGCATTGAAAAACACCAACAAATTCAACAACGACCTCAGCATTGAAAAGCAACAACAACCTCGACATTGAAAAACACCAACAAATTCAACAACAACCTCAACATTGAAATTCAACAACAACCTCAGCATTGAAAAACAACAACAAACTCAACATTGAAAAACACCAACAAATTCAACAACAACCTCAACATGGAAAAACAACAACAACCTCAACATTGAAAAACACCAACAAATTCAACAACAACCTCAACATTTAAAAACACCAACAAATTCAACAACAACCTCAACATTGAAAAACAACAACAATCTCAACATTGAAAAACACCAACAAATTCAACAACAACCTCAACATTGAAAAACAGCAACAACCTCAACATTGAAAAACACCAACAAATTCAACAACAACCTCAACATTGAAAAACACCAACAAATTCAACAACAAACTCAACATTGAAAAACACCAACAAATTCAACAACAACCTCAACATTGAAAAACAACAACAACCTCAACATTGAAAAACACCAACAAATTCAACAACAACCTCAACATTGAAAAGCACCAACAAGTTCAGCAAGAACCTCAACATTGAAAAACAACAACAAGCTCAACAATGAAAAACACCAACAAATTCAACAACAACCTCAACATTGAAAAACACCAACAAACTCAACATTGAAAAACACCAACAAATTCAACAACAACCTCAACATTGAAAAACAACAACAACCTCAACATTGAAAAACACCAACAAATTCAACAACAACCTCAACATTGAAAAACAACAACAACCTCAACATTGAAAAACACCAGCAAAATCAACAACAACCTCAACATTGAAAAACACCAACAAATTCAACAACAACCTCAACATTGAAAAACAACAACAACCTCAACATTGAAAAACACCAACAAATTCAACAACAACCTCAACATTGAAAAAGAACAACAACCTCAACATTGAAAAACACCAACAAATTCAACAACAACCTCAACATTGAAAAACACCAACAAATTCAACAACAACCTCAGCATTGAAAAACAACAATAACCTCAACATTGAAAAACACCAACAAATTCAAGAACAACCTCAACATTGAAAAACAACAACAACCTCAACATTGAAAAACACCAACAAATTCAACAACAACTTCAACATTGAAAAACACCAACAAATTCAACAACAACCTCGAAATTGAAAAACACCAACAAATACAACAACAACCTCAACATTGAAAAACAACAACAACCTCAACATTGAAAAACAACAACAAATTCAACAACAACCTCAACATTGAAAAACACCAACAAATTCAACAACAACCTCAACATTGCAAAACACCAGCAAATTCAACAACAACCTTAACATTTAAAAACACCAACAAATTCAACAACAACCTCAACATTGAAAAACAACAACAATCCCAACATTGAAAAGCACCAACAAATTCAACAACAACCTCAACATTGAAAAACAACAACAACCTCAACATTGAAAAACACCAACAAAAACAACAACAACCTCGACATTGCAAAACACCCTCAAATTCAAAATCAACCTCAACATTGAACAACACCCACAACCTCAAAATTGAAAAAACACCAACAAATTCAACAACAACCTCAACATTTAAAAACAACAACAACCTCAACATTGAAAAACACCAACAAATTCAAAAACAACCTCAACATTGAAAAACACCAACAAATTCAACAACAACCTCAACATTGAAAAACACCAACAAACTCAACAACAACCTCAACATTGAAAAATAACAACAACCTCAACATTGAAAAACACCAACAAATTCAACAACAACCTCAACATTGAAAAACACCAACAAATTAAACAACAAACTCTAGATTGAAAAACACCAACAAATTCAAAAACCTCAACATTGAAAAACAACAACAACCTCATCATTGAAAAACACCAACAAATTCAACAACAACCTCAACATTGAAAAACACCAACAAATTCAACAACAACCTCAACATTGAAAAACAACAACAACCTCAACATTGAAAAACACCAACAAATTCAACAACAACATCAACATTGAAAAACAACAACAACCTCAACATTGAAAAACACCAACAAATTCAACAACAACCTCAACATTGAAAAACAACAACAAACTCAACATTGATAAACACCAACAAATTCAACAACAACCTCAACATTGAAAAACAACAACAACCTCAACATTGAAAAACACCAACAAATTCAACAATAACCTCAACATTGAAAAACAACAACAACCTCAACATTGAAAAACACCAACAAATTCAACAACAACCTCGAAATTGAAAAACACCAACAAATTCAACAACAACCTCAACATTGAAAAACAACAACAACCTCAACATTGAAAAACACCAACAAATTCAACAACAACCTCAACTTTGAAAAACTACAACAACCTCAACATTGAAAAACACCAACAAATTCAACAACAACCTCAACATTGAAAAACAACAACAACCTCAACATTGAAAAACACCAACAAATTCAACAACAACCTCAACATTGAAAAACAACAACAAATTCAACAACAACCTCAGCATTGAAAAATAACAACAACCTCAACATTGAAAAACACCAACAAATTCAACAACAACCTCAACATTGAAAAACACCAACAAATTCAACAACAACCTCAACATTGAAAAACAACAACAACCTCAACATTGAAAAACACCAACAAATTCAACAACAACCTCAACATTGAAAAACAACAACAACCTCAACATTGAAAAACACCAACAAATTCAACAACAACCTCAGCATTGAAAAACACCAACAAATTCAACAACGACCTCAGCATTGAAAAGCAACAACAACCTCGACATTGAAAAACACCAACAAATTCAACAACAACCTCAACATTGAAACACAACAACAATCTCAACATTGAAAAACACCAACAAATTCAACAACAACCTCAACATTGAAAAACAGCAACAACCTCAACTTTGAAAAACACCAACAAATTCAACAACAACCACAACATTGAAAAACACCAACAAATTCAACAACAACCTCAACATTGAGAAACACCAACAAATTCAACAACAAACTCAACATTGAAAAACACCAACAAATTCAACAACAACCTCATCATTGAAAAACAACAACAACCTCAACATTGAAAAACACCAAAAAATTCAACAACAACCTCAACATTGAAAAGCACGAACAAATTCAACAACAACCTCAACATTGAAAAACAACAACAACCTCAACATTGAAAAACACCAACAAATTCAACAACAACCTCAACATTGAAAAACAACAACAACCTCAACATTGAAAAACACCAACAAATTCAACAACAACCTCAACATTGAAAAACAACAACAAACTCAACATTGAAAAACACCAACAAATTCAACAACAACCTCAACATTGAAAAACACCAACAAATTCAACAACAACCTCAACATTGAAAAACAACAACAACCTAAACATTGAAAAACACCAACAAATTCAACAACAACCTCAACATTGAAAAACAACAACAACCTCAACATTGAAAAACACACAAAAATTCAACAACAATCTCAACATTGAAAAACAACAACAAATTCAACAACAACCTCAACATTGAAAAACACCAACAACCTCAACATTGAAAAACACCAACAAATTCAACAACAACCTCGACATTGAAAAACACCCTCAAATTCAAAATCAACCTCAACTTTGAAAAACACCAACAACCTCAAAATTGAAAAAACACCAACAAATTCAACAACAACCTCAACATTTAAAAACAACAACAACCTCAACATTGAAAAACACCAACAAATTCAACAACAACCTCAACATTGAAAAACACCAACAAATTCAACAACAACCTCAACATTGAAAAACACCAACAAACTCAACAACAACCTCAACATTGAAAAACAAGAACAACCTCAACATTGAAAAACACCAACAAATTCAACAACAAACTCAAGACTGAAAAACACCACCAAATTTAACAACCTCAACATTGAAAAACAACAACAACCTCAACATTGAAAAACACCAACAAATTCAACAACAACCTCAACATTGAAAAACAACAGCAACCTCAACATTGAAAAACACCAACAAATTCAACAACAACCTCAACATTGAAAAACAACACCAACCTCAACATTGAAAAACACCAACAAATTCAACAACAACCTCAACATTGAAAAACAACAACAACCTCAACATTGAAAAACACCAACAAATTCAACAACAACCTCAGCATTGAAAAACACCAACAAATTCAACAACGACCTCAGCATTGAAAAGCAACAACAACCTCGACATTGAAAAACACCAACAAATTCAACAACAACCTCAACATTGAAATTCAACAACAACCTCAGCATTGAAAAACAACAACAAACTCAACATTGAAAAACACCAACAAATTCAACAACAACCTCAACATGGAAAAACAACAACAACCTCAACATTGAAAAACACCAACAAATTCAACAACAACCTCAACATTTAAAAACACCAACAAATTCAACAACAACCTCAACATTGAAAAACAACAACAATCTCAACATTGAAAAACACCAACAAATTCAACATCAACCTCAACATTGAAAAACAGCAACAACCTCAACATTGAAAAACACCAACAAATTCAACAACAACCTCAACATTGAAAAACACCAACAAATTCAACAACAAACTCAACATTGAAAAACACCAACAAATTCAACAACAACCTCAACATTGAAAAACAACAACAACCTCAACATTGAAAAACACCAACAAATTCAACAACAACCTCAACATTGAAAAGCACCAACAAGTTCAGCAAGAACCTCAACATTGAAAAACAACAACAAGCTCAACAATGAAAAACACCAACAAATTCAACAACAACCTCAACATTGAAAAACAACAACAACCTCAACATTGAAAAACACCAGCAAAATCAACAACAACCTCAACATTGAAAAACACCAACAAATTCAACAACAACCTCAACATTGAAAAACAACAACAACCTCAACATTGAAAAACACCAACAAATTCAACAACAACCTCAACATTGAAAAAGAACAACAACCTCAACATTGAAAAACACCAACAAATTCAACAACAACCTCAACATTGAAAAACACCAACAAATTCAACAACAACCTCAGCATTGAAAAACAACAATAACCTCAACATTGAAAAACACCAACAAATTCAAGAACAACCTCAACATTGAAAAACAACAACAACCTCAACATTGAAAAACACCAACAAATTCAACAACAACTTCAACATTGAAAAACACCAACAAATTCAACAACAACCTCGAAATTGAAAAACACCAACAAATACAACAACAACCTCAACATTGAAAAACAACAACAACCTCAACATTGAAAAACAACAACAAATTCAACAACAACCTCAACATTGAAAAAGAACAACAACCTCAACATTGAAAAACACCAACAAATTCAACAACAACCTCAACATTGAAAAACACCAACAAATTCAACAACAACCTCAGCATTGAAAAACAACAATAACCTCAACATTGAAAAACACCAACAAATTCAAGAACAACCTCAACATTGAAAAACAACAACAACCTCAACATTGAAAAACACCAACAAATTCAACAACAACTTCAACATTGAAAAACACCAACAAATTCAACAACAACCTCGAAATTGAAAAACACCAACAAATACAACAACAACCTCAACATTGAAAAACAACAACAACCTCAACATTGAAAAACAACAACAAATTCAACAACAACCTCAACATTGAAAAACACCAACAAATTCAACAACAACCTCAACATTGCAAAACACCAGCAAATTCAACAACAACCTTAACATTTAAAAACACCAACAAATTCAACAACAACCTCAACATTGAAAAACAACAACAATCCCAACATTGAAAAGCACCAACAAATTCAACAACAACCTCAACATTGAAAAACAACAACAACCTCAACATTGAAAAACACCAACAAAAACAACAACAACCTCGACATTGCAAAACACCCTCAAATTCAAAATCAACCTCAACATTGAACAACACCCACAACCTCAAAATTGAAAAAACACCAACAAATTCAACAACAACCTCAACATTTAAAAACAACAACAACCTCAACATTGAAAAACACCAACAAATTCAAAAACAACCTCAACATTGAAAAACACCAACAAATTCAACAACAACCTCAACATTGAAAAACACCAACAAACTCAACAACAACCTCAACATTGAAAAATAACAACAACCTCAACATTGAAAAACACCAACAAATTCAACAACAACCTCAACATTGAAAAACACCAACAAATTAAACAACAAACTCTAGATTGAAAAACACCAACAAATTCAAAAACCTCAACATTGAAAAACAACAACAACCTCATCATTGAAAAACACCAACAAATTCAACAACAACCTCAACATTGAAAAACACCAACAAATTCAACAACAACCTCAACATTGAAAAACAACAACAACCTCAACATTGAAAAACACCAACAAATTCAACAACAACATCAACATTGAAAAACAACAACAACCTCAACATTGAAAAACACCAACAAATTCAACAACAACCTCAACATTGAAAAACAACAACAAACTCAACATTGATAAACACCAACAAATTCAACAACAACCTCAACATTGAAAAACAACAACAACCTCAACATTGAAAAACACCAACAAATTCAACAATAACCTCAACATTGAAAAACAACAACAACCTCAACATTGAAAAACACCAACAAATTCAACAACAACCTCGAAATTGAAAAACACCAACAAATTCAACAACAACCTCAACATTGAAAAACAACAACAACCTCAACATTGAAAAACACCAACAAATTCAACAACAACCTCAACTTTGAAAAACTACAACAACCTCAACATTGAAAAACACCAACAAATTCAACAACAACCTCAACATTGAAAAACAACAACAACCTCAACATTGAAAAACACCAACAAATTCAACAACAACCTCAACATTGAAAAACAACAACAAATTCAACAACAACCTCAGCATTGAAAAATAACAACAACCTCAACATTGAAAAACACCAACAAATTCAACAACAACCTCAACATTGAAAAACACCAACAAATTCAACAACAACCTCAACATTGAAAAACAACAACAACCTCAACATTGAAAAACACCAACAAATTCAACAACAACCTCAACATTGAAAAACAACAACAACCTCAACATTGAAAAACACCAACAAATTCAACAACAACCTCAGCATTGAAAAACACCAACAAATTCAACAACGACCTCAGCATTGAAAAGCAACAACAACCTCGACATTGAAAAACACCAACAAATTCAACAACAACCTCAACATTGAAATTCAACAACAACCTCAGCATTGAAAAACAACAACAAACTCAACATTGAAAAACACCAACAAATTCAACAACAACCTCAACATGGAAAAACAACAACAACCTCAACATTGAAAAACACCAACAAATTCAACAACAACCTCAACATTTAAAAACACCAACAAATTCAACAACAACCTCAACATTGAAAAACAACAACAATCTCAACATTGAAAAACACCAACAAATTCAACAACAACCTCAACATTGAAAAACAGCAACAACCTCAACATTGAAAAACACCAACAAATTCAACAACAACCTCAACATTGAAAAACACCAACAAATTCAACAACAAACTCAACATTGAAAAACACCAACAAATTCAACAACAACCTCAACATTGAAAAACAACAACAACCTCAACATTGAAAAACACCAACAAATTCAACAACAACCTCAACATTGAAAAGCACCAACAAGTTCAGCAAGAACCTCAACATTGAAAAACAACAACAAGCTCAACAATGAAAAACACCAACAAATTCAACAACAACCTCAACATTGAAAAACACCAACAAACTCAACATTGAAAAACACCAACAAATTCAACAACAACCTCAACATTGAAAAACAACAACAACCTCAACATTGAAAAACACCAACAAATTCAACAACAACATCAACATTGAAAAACAACAACAACCTCAACATTGAAAAACACCAGCAAAATCAACAACAACCTCAACATTGAAAAACACCAACAAATTCAACAACAACCTCAACATTGAAAAACAACAACAACCTCAACATTGAAAAACACCAACAAATTCAACAACAACCTCAACATTGAAAAAGAACAACAACCTCAACATTGAAAAACACCAACAAATTCAACAACAACCTCAACATTGAAAAACACCAACAAATTCAACAACAACCTCAGCATTGAAAAACAACAATAACCTCAACATTGAAAAACACCAACAAATTCAAGAACAACCTCAACATTGAAAAACAACAACAACCTCAACATTGAAAAACACCAACAAATTCAACAACAACTTCAACATTGAAAAACACCAACAAATTCAACAACAACCTCGAAATTGAAAAACACCAACAAATACAACAACAACCTCAACATTGAAAAACAACAACAACCTCAACATTGAAAAACAACAACAAATTCAACAACAACCTCAACATTGAAAAACACCAACAAATTCAACAACAACCTCAACATTGCAAAACACCACCAAATTCAACAACAACCTTAACATTTAAAAACACCAACAAATTCAACAACAACCTCAACATTGAAAAACAACAACTTCCCAACATTGAAAAGCACCAACAAATTCAACAACAACCTCAACATTGAAAAACAACAACAACCTCAACATTGAAAAACACCAACAAAAACAACAACAACCTCGACATTGCAAAACACCCTCAAATTCAAAATCAACCTCAACATTGAACAACACCCACAACCTCAAAATTGAAAAAACACCAACAAATTCAACAACAACCTCAACATTTAAAAACAACAACAACCTCAACATTGAAAAACACCAACAAATTCAAAAACAACCTCAACATTGAAAAACACCAACAAATTCAACAACAACCTCAACATTGAAAAACACCAACAAACTCAACAACAACCTCAACATTGAAAAATAACAACAACCTCAACATTGAAAAACACCAACAAATTCAACAACAACCTCAACATTGAAAAACACCAACAAATTAAACAACAAACTCTAGATTGAAAAACACCAACAAATTCAAAAACCTCAACATTGAAAAACAACAACAACCTCATCATTGAAAAACACCAACAAATTCAACAACAACCTCAACATTGAAAAACACCAACAAATTCAACAACAACCTCAACATTGAAAAACAACAACAACCTCAACATTGAAAAACACCAACAAATTCAACAACAACATCAACATTGAAAAACAACAACAACCTCAACATTGAAAAACACCAACAAATTCAACAACAACCTCAACATTGAAAAACAACAACAAACTCAACATTGATAAACACCAACAAATTCAACAACAACCTCAACATTGAAAAACAACAACAACCTCAACATTGAAAAACACCAACAAATTCAACAATAACCTCAACATTGAAAAACAACAACAACCTCAACATTGAAAAACACCAACAAATTCAACAACAACCTCGAAATTGAAAAACACCAACAAATTCAACAACAACCTCAACATTGAAAAACAACAACAACCTCAACATTGAAAAACACCAACAAATTCAACAACAACCTCAACTTTGAAAAACTACAACAACCTCAACATTGAAAAACACCAACAAATTCAACAACAACCTCAACATTGAAAAACAACAACAACCTCAACATTGAAAAACACCAACAAATTCAACAACAACCTCAACATTGAAAAACAACTACAACCTCAACATTGAAAAACACCAACAAATTCAACAACAACATCAACATTGAAAAACAACAACAACCTCAACATTGAAAAACACCAACAAATTCAACAACAACCTCAACATTGAAAAACAACAACAAACTCAACATTGATAAACACCAACAAATTCAACAACAACCTCAACATTGAAAAACAACAACAACCTCAACATTGAAAAACACCAACAAATTCAACAATAACCTCAACATTGAAAAACAACAACAACCTCAACATTGAAAAACACCAACAAATTCAACAACAACCTCGAAATTGAAAAACACCAACAAATTCAACAACAACCTCAACATTGAAAAACAACAACAACCTCAACATTGAAAAACACCAACAAATTCAACAACAACCTCAACTTTGAAAAACTACAACAACCTCAACATTGAAAAACACCAACAAATTCAACAACAACCTCAACATTGAAAAACAACAACAACCTCAACATTGAAAAACACCAACAAATTCAACAACAACCTCAACATTGAAAAACAACAACAAATTCAACAACAACCTCAGCATTGAAAAATAACAACAACCTCAACATTGAAAAACACCAACAAATTCAACAACAACCTCAACATTGAAAAACACCAACAAATTCAACAACAACCTCAACATTGAAAAACAACAACAACCTCAACATTGAAAAACACCAACAAATTCAACAACAACCTCAACATTGAAAAACAACAACAACCTCAACATTGAAAAACACCAACAAATTCAACAACAACCTCAGCATTGAAAAACACCAACAAATTCAACAACGACCTCAGCATTGAAAAGCAACAACAACCTCGACATTGAAAAACACCAACAAATTCAACAACAACCTCAACATTGAAATTCAACAACAACCTCAGCATTGAAAAACAACAACAAACTCAACATTGAAAAACACCAACAAATTCAACAACAACCTCAACATGGAAAAACAACAACAACCTCAACATTGAAAAACACCAACAAATTCAACAACAACCTCAACATTTAAAAACACCAACAAATTCAACAACAACCTCAACATTGAAAAACAACAACAATCTCAACATTGAAAAACACCAACAAATTCAACAACAACCTCAACATTGAAAAACAGCAACAACCTCAACATTGAAAAACACCAACAAATTCAACAACAACCTCAACATTGAAAAACACCAACAAATTCAACAACAAACTCAACATTGAAAAACACCAACAAATTCAACAACAACCTCAACATTGAAAAACAACAACAACCTCAACATTGAAAAACACCAACAAATTCAACAACAACCTCAACATTGAAAAGCACCAACAAGTTCAGCAAGAACCTCAACATTGAAAAACAACAACAAGCTCAACAATGAAAAACACCAACAAATTCAACAACAACCTCAACATTGAAAAACACCAACAAACTCAACATTGAAAAACACCAACAAATTCAACAACAACCTCAACATTGAAAAACAACAACAACCTCAACATTGAAAAACACCAACAAATTCAACAACAACCTCAACATTGAAAAACAACAACAACCTCAACATTGAAAAACACCAGCAAAATCAACAACAACCTCAACATTGAAAAACACCAACAAATTCAACAACAACCTCAACATTGAAAAACAACAACAACCTCAACATTGAAAAACACCAACAAATTCAACAACAACCTCAACATTGAAAAAGAACAACAACCTCAACATTGAAAAACACCAACAAATTCAACAACAACCTCAACATTGAAAAACACCAACAAATTCAACAACAACCTCAGCATTGAAAAACAACAATAACCTCAACATTGAAAAACACCAACAAATTCAAGAACAACCTCAACATTGAAAAACAACAACAACCTCAACATTGAAAAAAACCAACAAATTCAACAACAACTTCAACATTGAAAAACACCAACAAATTCAACAACAACCTCGAAATTGAAAAACACCAACAAATACAACAACAACCTCAACATTGAAAAACAACAACAACCTCAACATTGAAAAACAACAACAAATTCAACAACAACCTCAACATTGAAAAACACCAACAAATTCAACAACAACCTCAACATTGCAAAACACCAGCAAATTCAACAACAACCTTAACATTTAAAAACACCAACAAATTCAACAACAACCTCAACATTGAAAAACAACAACTTCCCAACATTGAAAAGCACCAACAAATTCAACAACAACCTCAACATTGAAAAACAACAACAACCTCAACATTGAAAAACACCAACAAAAACAACAACAACCTCGACATTGCAAAACACCCTCAAATTCAAAATCAACCTGAACATTGAACAACACCCACAACCTCAAAATTGAAAAAACACCAACAAATTCAACAACAACCTCAACATTTAAAAACAACAACAACCTCAACATTGAAAAACACCAACAAATTCAAAAACAACCTCAACATTGAAAAACACCAACAAATTCAACAACAACCTCAACATTGAAAAACACCAACAAACTCAACAACAACCTCAACATTGAAAAATAACAACAACCTCAACATTGAAAAACACCAACAAATTCAACAACAACCTCAACATTGAAAAACACCAACAAATTAAACAACAAACTCTAGATTGAAAAACACCAACAAATTCAAAAACCTCAACATTGAAAAACAACAACAACCTCATCATTGAAAAACACCAACAAATTCAACAACAACCTCAACATTGAAAAACACCAACAAATTCAACAACAACCTCAACATTGAAAAACAACAACAACCTCAACATTGAAAAACACCAACAAATTCAACAACAACATCAACATTGAAAAACAACAACAACCTCAACATTGAAAAACACCAACAAATTCAACAACAACCTCAACATTGAAAAACAACAACAAACTCAACATTGATAAACACCAACAAATTCAACAACAACCTCAACATTGAAAAACAACAACAACCTCAACATTGAAAAACACCAACAAATTCAACAATAACCTCAACATTGAAAAACAACAACAACCTCAACATTGAAAAACACCAACAAATTCAACAACAACCTCGAAATTGAAAAACACCAACAAATTCAACAACAACCTCAACATTGAAAAACAACAACAACCTCAACATTGAAAAACACCAACAAATTCAACAACAACCTCAACTTTGAAAAACTACAACAACCTCAACATTGAAAAACACCAACAAATTCAACAACAACCTCAACATTGAAAAACAACAACAACCTCAACATTGAAAAACACCAACAAATTCAACAACAACCTCAACATTGAAAAACAACAACAAATTCAACAACAACCTCAGCATTGAAAAATAACAACAACCTCAACATTGAAAAACACCAACAAATTCAACAACAACCTCAACATGGAAAAACAACAACAACCTCAACATTGAAAAACACCAACAAATTCAACAACAACCTCAACATTGAAAAACAACAACAACCTCAACATTGAAAAACACCAACAAATTCAACAACAACATCAACATTGAAAAACAACAACAACCTCAACATTGAAAAACACCAACAAATTCAACAACAACCTCAACATTGAAAAACAACAACAAACTCAACATTGATAAACACCAACAAATTCAACAACAACCTCAACATTGAAAAACAACAACAACCTCAACATTGAAAAACACCAACAAATTCAACAATAACCTCAACATTGAAAAACAACAACAACCTCAACATTGAAAAACACCAACAAATTCAACAACAACCTCGAAATTGAAAAACACCAACAAATTCAACAACAACCTCAACATTGAAAAACAACAACAACCTCAACATTGAAAAACACCAACAAATTCAACAACAACCTCAACTTTGAAAAACTACAACAACCTCAACATTGAAAAACACCAACAAATTCAACAACAACCTCAACATTGAAAAACAACAACAACCTCAACATTGAAAAACACCAACAAATTCAACAACAACCTCAACATTGAAAAACAACAACAAATTCAACAACAACCTCAGCATTGAAAAATAACAACAACCTCAACA
Organism: Isurus oxyrinchus; assembly: GCA_026770705.1. Classification (NCBI taxonomy): domain Eukaryota; kingdom Metazoa; phylum Chordata; class Chondrichthyes; order Lamniformes; family Lamnidae; genus Isurus; species Isurus oxyrinchus. The sequence continues at coordinate 822,431 of JANJGN010000208.1, forward strand.
TTGAAAAACACCAACAAATTCAACAACAACCTCAACATGGAAAAACAACAACAACCTCAACATTGAAAAACACCAACAAATTCAACAACAACCTCAACATTGAAAAACAACAACAACCTCAACATTGAAAAACACCAACAAATTCAACAACAACATCAACATTGAAAAACAACAACAACCTCAACATTGAAAAACACCAACAAATTCAACAACAACCTCAACATTGAAAAACAACAACAAACTCAACATTGATAAACACCAACAAATTCAACAACAACCTCAACATTGAAAAACAACAACAACCTCAACATTGAAAAACACCAACAAATTCAACAATAACCTCAACATTGAAAAACAACAACAACCTCAACATTGAAAAACACCAACAAATTCAACAACAACCTCGAAATTGAAAAACACCAACAAATTCAACAACAACCTCAACTTTGAAAAACTACAACAACCTCAACATTGAAAAACACCAACAAATTCAACAACAACCTCAACATTGAAAAACAACAACAACCTCAACATTGAAAAACACCAACAAATTCAACAACAACCTCAACATTGAAAAACAACAACAAATTCAACAACAACCTCAGCATTGAAAAATAACAACAACCTCAACATTGAAAAACACCAACAAATTCAACAACAACCTCAACATTGAAAAACACCAACAAATTCAACAACAACCTCAACATTGAAAAACAACAACAACCTCAACATTGAAAAACACCAACAAATTCAACAACAACCTCAACATTGAAAAACAACAACAACCTCAACATTGAAAAACACCAACAAATTCAACAACAACCTCAGCATTGAAAAACACCAACAAATTCAACAACGACCTCAGCATTGAAAAGCAACAACAACCTCGACATTGAAAAACACCAACAAATTCAACAACAACCTCAACATTGAAATTCAACAACAACCTCAGCATTGAAAAACAACAACAAACTCAACATTGAAAAACACCAACAAATTCAACAACAACCTCAACATGGAAAAACAACAACAACCTCAACATTGAAAAACACCAACAAATTCAACAACAACCTCAACATTTAAAAACACCAACAAATTCAACAACAACCTCAACATTGAAAAACAACAACAATCTCAACATTGAAAAACACCAACAAATTCAACAACAACCTCAACATTGAAAAACAGCAACAACCTCAACATTGAAAAACACCAACAAATTCAACAACAACCTCAACATTGAAAAACACCAACAAATTCAACAACAAACTCAACATTGAAAAACACCAACAAATTCAACAACAACCTCAACATTGAAAAACAACAACAACCTCAACATTGAAAAACACCAACAAATTCAACAACAACCTCAACATTGAAAAGCACCAACAAGTTCAGCAAGAACCTCAACATTGAAAAACAACAACAAGCTCAACAATGAAAAACACCAACAAATTCAACAACAACCTCAACATTGAAAAACACCAACAAACTCAACATTGAAAAACACCAACAAATTCAACAACAACCTCAACATTGAAAAACAACAACAACCTCAACATTGAAAAACACCAACAAATTCAACAACAACCTCAACATTGAAAAACAACAACAACCTCAACATTGAAAAACACCAGCAAAATCAACAACAACCTCAACATTGAAAAACACCAACAAATTCAACAACAACCTCAACATTGAAAAACAACAACAACCTCAACATTGAAAAACACCAACAAATTCAACAACAACCTCAACATTGAAAAAGAACAACAACCTCAACATTGAAAAACACCAACAAATTCAACAACAACCTCAACATTGAAAAACACCAACAAATTCAACAACAACCTCAGCATTGAAAAACAACAATAACCTCAACATTGAAAAACACCAACAAATTCAAGAACAACCTCAACATTGAAAAACAACAACAACCTCAACATTGAAAAAAACCAACAAATTCAACAACAACTTCAACATTGAAAAACACCAACAAATTCAACAACAACCTCGAAATTGAAAAACACCAACAAATACAACAACAACCTCAACATTGAAAAACAACAACAACCTCAACATTGAAAAACAACAACAAATTCAACAACAACCTCAACATTGAAAAACACCAACAAATTCAACAACAACCTCAACATTGCAAAACACCAGCAAATTCAACAACAACCTTAACATTTAAAAACACCAACAAATTCAACAACAACCTCAACATTGAAAAACAACAACTTCCCAACATTGAAAAGCACCAACAAATTCAACAACAACCTCAACATTGAAAAACAACAACAACCTCAACATTGAAAAACACCAACAAAAACAACAACAACCTCGACATTGCAAAACACCCTCAAATTCAAAATCAACCTGAACATTGAACAACACCCACAACCTCAAAATTGAAAAAACACCAACAAATTCAACAACAACCTCAACATTTAAAAACAACAACAACCTCAACATTGAAAAACACCAACAAATTCAAAAACAACCTCAACATTGAAAAACACCAACAAATTCAACAACAACCTCAACATTGAAAAACACCAACAAACTCAACAACAACCTCAACATTGAAAAATAACAACAACCTCAACATTGAAAAACACCAACAAATTCAACAACAACCTCAACATTGAAAAACACCAACAAATTAAACAACAAACTCTAGATTGAAAAACACCAACAAATTCAAAAACCTCAACATTGAAAAACAACAACAACCTCATCATTGAAAAACACCAACAAATTCAACAACAACCTCAACATTGAAAAACACCAACAAATTCAACAACAACCTCAACATTGAAAAACAACAACAACCTCAACATTGAAAAACACCAACAAATTCAACAACAACATCAACATTGAAAAACAACAACAACCTCAACATTGAAAAACACCAACAAATTCAACAACAACCTCAACATTGAAAAACAACAACAAACTCAACATTGATAAACACCAACAAATTCAACAACAACCTCAACATTGAAAAACAACAACAACCTCAACATTGAAAAACACCAACAAATTCAACAATAACCTCAACATTGAAAAACAACAACAACCTCAACATTGAAAAACACCAACAAATTCAACAACAACCTCGAAATTGAAAAACACCAACAAATTCAACAACAACCTCAACATTGAAAAACAACAACAACCTCAACATTGAAAAACACCAACAAATTCAACAACAACCTCAACTTTGAAAAACTACAACAACCTCAACATTGAAAAACACCAACAAATTCAACAACAACCTCAACATTGAAAAACAACAACAACCTCAACATTGAAAAACACCAACAAATTCAACAACAACCTCAACATTGAAAAACAACAACAAATTCAACAACAACCTCAGCATTGAAAAATAACAACAACCTCAACATTGAAAAACACCAACAAATTCAACAACAACCTCAACATGGAAAAACAACAACAACCTCAACATTGAAAAACACCAACAAATTCAACAACAACCTCAACATTTAAAAACACCAACAAATTCAACAACAACCTCAACATTGAAAAACAACAACAATCTCAACATTGAAAAACACCAACAAATTCAACAACAACCTCAACATTGAAATTCAACAACAACCTCAGCATTGAAAAACAACAACAAACTCAACATTGAAAAACACCAACAAATTCAACAACAACCTCACCATGGAAAAACAACAACAACCTCAACATTGAAAAACACCAACAAATTCAACAACAACCTCAACATTTAAAAACACCAACAAATTCAACAACAACCTCAACATTGAAAAACAACAACAATCTCAACATTGAAAAACACCAACAAATTCAACAACAACCTCAACATTGAAAAACAGCAACAACCTCAACATTGAAAAACACCAACAAATTCAACAACAACCTCAACATTGAAAAACACCAACAAATTCAACAACAAACTCAACATTGAAAAACACCAACAAATTCAACAACAACCTCAACATTGAAAAACAACAACAACCTCAACATTGAAAAACACCAACAAATTCAACAACAACCTCAACATTGAAAAGCACCAACAAGTTCAGCAAGAACCTCAACATTGAAAAACAACAACAAGCTCAACAATGAAAAACACCAACAAATTCAACAACAACCTCAACATTGAAAAACGCCAACAAACTCAACATTGAAAAACACCAACAAATTCAACAACAACCTCAACATTGAAAAACAACAACAACCTCAACATTGAAAAACACCAACAAATTCAACAACAACCTCAACATTGAAAAACAACAACAACCTCAACATTGAAAAACACCAGCAAAATCAACAACAACCTCAACATTGAAAAACACCAACAAATTCAACAACAATCTCAACATTGAAAAACAACAACAACCTCAACATTGAAAAACACCAACAAATTCAACAACAACCTCAACATTGAAAAAGAACAACAACCTCAACATTGAAAAACACCAACAAATTCAACAACAACCTCAACATTGAAAAACACCAACAAATTCAACAACAACCTCAGCATTGAAAAACAACAATAACCTCAACATTGAAAAACACCAACAAATTCAAGAACAACCTCAACATTGAAAAACAACAACAACCTCAACATTGAAAAACACCAACAAATTCAACAACAACTTCAACATTGAAAAACACCAACAAATTCAACAACAACCTCGAAATTGAAAAACACCAACAAATACAACAACAACCTCAACATTGAAAAACAACAACAACCTCAACATTGAAAAACAACAACAAATTCAACAACAACCTCAACATTGAAAAACAACAACAAATTCAACAACAACCTCAACATTGCAAAACACCAGCAAATTCAACAACAACCTTAACATTTAAAAACACCAACAAATTCAACAACAACCTCAACATTGAAAAACAACAACTTCCCAACATTGAAAAGCACCAACAAATTCAACAACAACCTCAACATTGAAAAACAACAACAACCTCAACATTGAAAAACACCAACAAAAACAACAACAACCTCGACATTGCAAAACACCCTCAAATTCAAAATCAACCTCAACATTGAACAACACCCACAACCTCAAAATTGAAAAAACACCAACAAATTCAACAACAACCTCAACATTTAAAAACAACAACAACCTCAACATTGAAAAACACCAACAAATTCAAAAACAACCTCAACATTGAAAAACACCAACAAATTCAACAACAACCTCAACATTGAAAAACACCAACAAACTCAACAACAACCTCAACATTGAAAAATAACAACAACCTCAACATTGAAAAACACCAACAAATTCAACAACAACCTCAACATTGAAAAACACCAACAAATTAAACAACAAACTCTAGATTGAAAAACACCAACAAATTCAAAAACCTCAACATTGAAAAACAACAACAACCTCATCATTGAAAAACACCAACAAATTCAACAACAACCTCAACATTGAAAAACACCAACAAATTCAACAACAACCTCAACATTGAAAAACAACAACAACCTCAACATTGAAAAACACCAACAAATTCAACAACAACATCAACATTGAAAAACAACAACAACCTCAACATTGAAAAACACCAACAAATTCAACAACAACCTCAACATTGAAAAACAACAACAAACTCAACATTGATAAACACCAACAAATTCAACAACAACCTCAACATTGAAAAACAACAACAACCTCAACATTGAAAAACACCAACAAATTCAACAACAACCTCAACATTGAAAAACAACAACAACCTCAACATTGAAAAACACCAACAAATTCAACAACAACCTCAACATTGAAAAAGAACAACAACCTCAACATTGAAAAACACCAACAAATTCAACAACAACCTCAACATTGAAAAACACCAACAAATTCAACAACAACCTCAGCATTGAAAAACAACAATAACCTCAACATTGAAAAACACCAACAAATTCAAGAACAACCTCAACATTGAAAAACAACAACAACCTCAACATTGAAAAACACCAACAAATTCAACAACAACTTCAACATTGAAAAACACCAACAAATTCAACAACAACCTCGAAATTGAAAAACACCAACAAATACAACAACAACCTCAACATTGAAAAACAACAACAACCTCAACATTGAAAAACAACAACAAATTCAACAACAACCTCAACATTGAAAAACACCAACAAATTCAACAACAACCTCAACATTGCAAAACACCACCAAATTCAACAACAACCTTAACATTTAAAAACACCAACAAATTCAACAACAACCTCAACATTGAAAAACAACAACTTCCCAACATTGAAAAGCACCAACAAATTCAACAACAACCTCAACATTGAAAAACAACAACAACCTCAACATTGAAAAACACCAACAAAAACAACAACAACCTCGACATTGCAAAACACCCTCAAATTCAAAATCAACCTCAACATTGAACAACACCCACAACCTCAAAATTGAAAAAACACCAACAAATTCAACAACAACCTCAACATTTAAAAACAACAACAACCTCAACATTGAAAAACACCAACAAATTCAAAAACAACCTCAACATTGAAAAACACCAACAAATTCAACAACAACCTCAACATTGAAAAACACCAACAAACTCAACAACAACCTCAACATTGAAAAATAACAACAACCTCAACATTGAAAAACACCAACAAATTCAACAACAACCTCAACATTGAAAAACACCAACAAATTAAACAACAAACTCTAGATTGAAAAACACCAACAAATTCAAAAACCTCAACATTGAAAAACAACAACAACCTCATCATTGAAAAACACCAACAAATTCAACAACAACCTCAACATTGAAAAACACCAACAAATTCAACAACAACCTCAACATTGAAAAACAACAACAACCTCAACATTGAAAAACACCAACAAATTCAACAACAACATCAACATTGAAAAACAACAACAACCTCAACATTGAAAAACACCAACAAATTCAACAACAACCTCAACATTGAAAAACAACAACAAACTCAACATTGATAAACACCAACAAATTCAACAACAACCTCAACATTGAAAAACAACAACAACCTCAACATTGAAAAACACCAACAAATTCAACAATAACCTCAACATTGAAAAACAACAACAACCTCAACATTGAAAAACACCAACAAATTCAACAACAACCTCGAAATTGAAAAACACCAACAAATTCAACAACAACCTCAACATTGAAAAACAACAACAACCTCAACATTGAAAAACACCAACAAATTCAACAACAACCTCAACTTTGAAAAACTACAACAACCTCAACATTGAAAAACACCAACAAATTCAACAACAACCTCAACATTGAAAAACAACAACAACCTCAACATTGAAAAACACCAACAAATTCAACAACAACCTCAACATTGAAAAACAACTACAACCTCAACATTGAAAAACACCAACAAATTCAACAACAACATCAACATTGAAAAACAACAACAACCTCAACATTGAAAAACACCAACAAATTCAACAACAACCTCAACATTGAAAAACAACAACAAACTCAACATTGATAAACACCAACAAATTCAACAACAACCTCAACATTGAAAAACAACAACAACCTCAACATTGAAAAACACCAACAAATTCAACAATAACCTCAACATTGAAAAACAACAACAACCTCAACATTGAAAAACACCAACAAATTCAACAACAACCTCGAAATTGAAAAACACCAACAAATTCAACAACAACCACAACATTGAAAAACAACAACAACCTCAACATTGAAAAACACCAACAAATTCAACAACAACCTCAACTTTGAAAAACTACAACAACCTCAACATTGAAAAACACCAACAAATTCAACAACAACCTCAACATTGAAAAACAACAACAACCTCAACATTGAAAAACACCAACAAATTCAACAACAACCTCAACATTGAAAAACAACAACAAATTCAACAACAACCTCAGCATTGAAAAATAACAACAACCTCAACATTGAAAAACACCAACAAATTCAACAACAACCTCAACATTGAAAAACACCAACAAATTCAACAACAACCTCAGAATTGAAAAACAACAACAACCTCAACATTGAAAAACACCAACAAATTCAACAACAACCTCAACATTGAAAAACAACAACAACCTCAACATTGAAAAACACCAACAAATTCAACAACAACCTCAGCATTGAAAAACACCAACAAATTCAACAACGACCTCAGCATTGAAAAGCAACAACAACCTCGACATTGAAAAACACCAACAAATTCAACAACAACCTCAACATTGAAATTCAACAACAACCTCAGCATTGAAAAACAACAACAAACTCAACATTGAAAAACACCAACAAATTCAACAACAACCTCAACATGGAAAAACAACAACAACCTCAACATTGAAAAACACCAACAAATTCAACAACAACCTCAACATTTAAAAACACCAACAAATTCAACAACAACCTCAACATTGAAAAACAACAACAATCTCAACATTGAAAAACACCAACAAATTCAACAACAACCTCAACATTGAAAAACAGCAACAACCTCAACATTGAAAAACACCAACAAATTCAACAACAACCTCAACATTGAAAAACACCAACAAATTCAACAACAAACTCAACATTGAAAAACACCAACAAATTCAACAACAACCTCAACATTGAAAAACAACAACAACCTCAACATTGAAAAACACCAACAAATTCAACAACAACCTCAACATTGAAAAGCACCAACAAGTTCAGCAAGAACCTCAACATTGAAAAACAACAACAAGCTCAACAATGAAAAACACCAACAAATTCAACAACAACCTCAACATTGAAAAACACCAACAAACTCAACATTGAAAAACACCAACAAATTCAACAACAACCTCAACATTGAAAAACAACAACAACCTCAACATTGAAAAACACCAACAAATTCAACAACAACCTCAACATTGAAAAACAACAACAACCTCAACATTGAAAAACACCAGCAAAATCAACAACAACCTCAACATTGAAAAACACCAACAAATTCAACAACAACCTCAACATTGAAAAACAACAACAACCTCAACATTGAAAAACACCAACAAATTCAACAACAACCTCAACATTGAAAAAGAACAACAACCTCAACATTGAAAAACACCAACAAATTCAACAACAACCTCAACATTGAAAAACACCAACAAATTCAACAACAACCTCAGCATTGAAAAACAACAATAACCTCAACATTGAAAAACACCAACAAATTCAAGAACAACCTCAACATTGAAAAACAACAACAACCTCAACATTGAAAAAAACCAACAAATTCAACAACAACTTCAACATTGAAAAACACCAACAAATTCAACAACAACCTCGAAATTGAAAAACACCAACAAATACAACAACAACCTCAACATTGAAAAACAACAACAACCTCAACATTGAAAAACAACAACAAATTCAACAACAACCTCAACATTGAAAAACAACAACAAATTCAACAACAACCTCAACATTGCAAAACACCAGCAAATTCAACAACAACCTTAACATTTAAAAACACCAACAAATTCAACAACAACCTCAACATTGAAAAACAACAACTTCCCAACATTGAAAAGCACCAACAAATTCAACAACAACCTCAACATTGAAAAACAACAACAACCTCAACATTGAAAAACACCAACAAAAACAACAACAACCTCGACATTGCAAAACACCCTCAAATTCAAAATCAACCTGAACATTGAACAACACCCACAACCTCAAAATTGAAAAAACACCAACAAATTCAACAACAACCTCAACATTTAAAAACAACAACAACCTCAACATTGAAAAACACCAACAAATTCAAAAACAACCTCAACATTGAAAAACACCAACAAATTCAACAACAACCTCAACATTGAAAAACACCAACAAACTCAACAACAACCTCAACATTGAAAAATAACAACAACCTCAACATTGAAAAACACCAACAAATTCAACAACAACCTCAACATTGAAAAACACCAACAAATTAAACAACAAACTCTAGATTGAAAAACACCAACAAATTCAAAAACCTCAACATTGAAAAACAACAACAACCTCATCATTGAAAAACACCAACAAATTCAACAACAACCTCAACATTGAAAAACACCAACAAATTCAACAACAACCTCAACATTGAAAAACAACAACAACCTCAACATTGAAAAACACCAACAAATTCAACAACAACATCAACATTGAAAAACAACAACAACCTCAACATTGAAAAACACCAACAAATTCAACAACAACCTCAACATTGAAAAACAACAACAAACTCAACATTGATAAACACCAACAAATTCAACAACAACCTCAACATTGAAAAACAACAACAACCTCAACATTGAAAAACACCAACAAATTCAACAATAACCTCAACATTGAAAAACAACAACAACCTCAACATTGAAAAACACCAACAAATTCAACAACAACCTCGAAATTGAAAAACACCAACAAATTCAACAACAACCTCAACATTGAAAAACAACAACAACCTCAACATTGAAAAACACCAACAAATTCAACAACAACCTCAACTTTGAAAAACTACAACAACCTCAACATTGAAAAACACCAACAAATTCAACAACAACCTCAACATTGAAAAACAACAACAACCTCAACATTGAAAAACACCAACAAATTCAACAACAACCTCAACATTGAAAAACAACAACAAATTCAACAACAACCTCAGCATTGAAAAATAACAACAACCTCAACATTGAAAAACACCAACAAATTCAACAACAACCTCAACATGGAAAAACAACAACAACCTCAACATTGAAAAACACCAACAAATTCAACAACAACCTCAACATTTAAAAACACCAACAAATTCAACAACAACCTCAACATTGAAAAACAACAACAATCTCAACATTGAAAAACACCAACAAATTCAACAACAACCTCAACATTGAAATTCAACAACAACCTCAGCATTGAAAAACAACAACAAACTCAACATTGAAAAACACCAACAAATTCAACAACAACCTCACCATGGAAAAACAACAACAACCTCAACATTGAAAAACACCAACAAATTCAACAACAACCTCAACATTTAAAAACACCAACAAATTCAACAACAACCTCAACATTGAAAAACAACAACAATCTCAACATTGAAAAACACCAACAAATTCAACAACAACCTCAACATTGAAAAACAGCAACAACCTCAACATTGAAAAACACCAACAAATTCAACAACAACCTCAACATTGAAAAACACCAACAAATTCAACAACAAACTCAACATTGAAAAACACCAACAAATTCAACAACAACCTCAACATTGAAAAACAACAACAACCTCAACATTGAAAAACACCAACAAATTCAACAACAACCTCAACATTGAAAAGCACCAACAAGTTCAGCAAGAACCTCAACATTGAAAAACAACAACAAGCTCAACAATGAAAAACACCAACAAATTCAACAACAACCTCAACATTGAAAAACACCAACAAACTCAACATTGAAAAACACCAACAAATTCAACAACAACCTCAACATTGAAAAACAACAACAACCTCAACATTGAAAAACACCAACAAATTCAACAACAACCTCAACATTGAAAAACAACAACAACCTCAACATTGAAAAACACCAGCAAAATCAACAACAACCTCAACATTGAAAAACACCAACAAATTCAACAACAACCTCAACATTGAAAAACAACAACAACCTCAACATTGAAAAACACCAACAAATTCAACAACAACCTCAACATTGAAAAAGAACAACAACCTCAACATTGAAAAACACCAACAAATTCAACAACAACCTCAACATTGAAAAACACCAACAAATTCAACAACAACCTCAGCATTGAAAAACAACAATAACCTCAACATTGAAAAACACCAACAAATTCAAGAACAACCTCAACATTGAAAAACAACAACAACCTCAACATTGAAAAACACCAACAAATTCAACAACAACTTCAACATTGAAAAACACCAACAAATTCAACAACAACCTCGAAATTGAAAAACACCAACAAATACAACAACAACCTCAACATTGAAAAACAACAACAACCTCAACATTGAAAAACAACAACAAATTCAACAACAACCTCAACATTGAAAAACAACAACAAATTCAACAACAACCTCAACATTGCAAAACACCAGCAAATTCAACAACAACCTTAACATTTAAAAACACCAACAAATTCAACAACAACCTCAACATTGAAAAACAACAACTTCCCAACATTGAAAAGCACCAACAAATTCAACAACAACCTCAACATTGAAAAACAACAACAACCTCAACATTGAAAAACACCAACAAAAACAACAACAACCTCGACATTGCAAAACACCCTCAAATTCAAAATCAACCTCAACATTGAACAACACCCACAACCTCAAAATTGAAAAAACACCAACAAATTCAACAACAACCTCAACATTTAAAAACAACAACAACCTCAACATTGAAAAACACCAACAAATTCAAAAACAACCTCAACATTGAAAAACACCAACAAATTCAACAACAACCTCAACATTGAAAAACACCAACAAACTCAACAACAACCTCAACATTGAAAAATAACAACAACCTCAACATTGAAAAACACCAACAAATTCAACAACAACCTCAACATTGAAAAACACCAACAAATTAAACAACAAACTCTAGATTGAAAAACACCAACAAATTCAAAAACCTCAACATTGAAAAACAACAACAACCTCATCATTGAAAAACACCAACAAATTCAACAACAACCTCAACATTGAAAAACACCAACAAATTCAACAACAACCTCAACATTGAAAAACAACAACAACCTCAACATTGAAAAACACCAACAAATTCAACAACAACATCAACATTGAAAAACAACAACAACCTCAACATTGAAAAACACCAACAAATTCAACAACAACCTCAACATTGAAAAACAACAACAAACTCAACATTGATAAACACCAACAAATTCAACAACAACCTCAACATTGAAAAACAACAACAACCTCAACATTGAAAAACACCAACAAATTCAACAATAACCTCAACATTGAAAAACAACAACAACCTCAACATTGAAAAACACCAACAAATTCAACAACAACCTCGAAATTGAAAAACACCAACAAATTCAACAACAACCTCAACATTGAAAAACAACAACAACCTCAACATTGAAAAACACCAACAAATTCAACAACAACCTCAACTTTGAAAAACTACAACAACCTCAACATTGAAAAACACCAACAAATTCAACAACAACCTCAACATTGAAAAACAACAACAACCTCAACATTGAAAAACACCAACAAATTCAACAACAACCTCAACATTGAAAAACAACAACAAATTCAACAACAACCTCAGCATTGAAAAATAACAACAACCTCAACATTGAAAAACACCAACAAATTCAACAACAACCTCAACATTGAAAAACAACAACAACCTCAACATTGAAAAGCACCAACAAATTCAACAACAACTTCAACATTGAAAAACACCAACAAATTGAACAACAACCTCGAAATTGAAAAACACCAACAAATTCAACAACAACCTCAACATTGAAAAACAACAACAACCACAACATTGAAAAACACCAACAAATTCAACAACAACCTCAAAATTGTAAAACAACAACAACCTCAACATTGAAAAACACCATCAAATTCAACAACAACCTCAACATTTAAAAACACCAACAATTTCAACAACAACCTCAACATTGAAAAACAACAACAATCTCAACATTGAAAAACACCAACAAATTCAACAAAAACCTCAACATTGAAAAGACCAACAAATTCAACAACAACCTCAACATATAAAAACGCCAACAAATTCAACAACAACCTCAACATTGAAAAACACCAACAAATTCAACAAAAAATTCAACATTGAAAAACACCAACAAATTCAACAACAACCCCGACATTGAAAAACACCAACAAATTCAACAACAAACTCAACTTTGAAAAACAACAACAACCTCATCATGAAAAAACACCAACAAATTCAACAACAACCTCAAAATTGAAAAACAACAACATCCTCAAAATTGAAAAACACCAACAAATTCAACAACAACTTCAACATTGAAAAACACCAACAAAATCAACAACAACCTCAACATTGAAAAACACCAAAAAACTCAACAACAACCTCAACATTGAAAAACAACAACAACCTCAACATTGAAAAACACCAACAAATTCAACAACAACCTCAACATTGAAAAACAACAACAAATTCAACAACAACCTCAACATTGAAAAACACCAACAACCTCAACATTGAAAAACACCAACAAATTCAACAACAACCTCAACATTGAAAAACAACAACAACCTCAACATTGAAAAACACCAGCAAATTCAACAACAACCTCAACATTGAAAAACAACAACAACCTCACCATTGGAAAACACCAACAAATTCAACAACAACCTCAACATTGAAAAACAACAACAACCTCAACATTGAAAAACACCAACAAATTCAACAACAACCTCAACATTGAAAAACACCAACAAATTCAACAACAACCTCAACATTGAAAAACACCAACAAATTCAACAACAACCTCGAAATTGAAAAACAACAAGAACCTCAACATTGAAAAACACCAACAAATTCAACAACAACCTCAACATTGAAAAGCACCAACAAATTCAACAACAACCTCAACATTGAAAAACAACAACAACCTCAACATTGAAAAACACCAACAAATTCAACAACCTCAACATTGAAAAACAACAACAACCTCAACATTGAAAAACACCAACAATTTCAACAACAACCTCAACATTGAAAAACACCAACAAATTCAACAACAACCTCAAAATTGAAAAACAACAACATCCTAAACATTGAAAAACACCAACAAATTCAACAACAACCTCAACATTGAAAAACTACAACAACCTCAACATTGAAAAACAACAACAAATTCAACAACAACCTCAACATTGAAAAACATCAACAAAGTCAACAACAACCACAGCATTGAAAAACAACAACAACCTCAACATTGAAAAACACCAACAAATTCAACAACAACCTCAACATTGAAAAACAACAACAACCTCAACATTGAAAAACACCAACAAATTCAACAACAACTTCAACATTGAAAAACACCAACAAATTCAACAACAACCTCGAAATTGAAAAACACCAACAAATACAACAACAACCTCAACTTTGAAAAACAACAACAACCTCAACATTGAAAAACACCAACAAATTCAACAACAACCTCAACATTGAAATTCAACAACAAACTCAACATTGAAAAACAACAACAAACTCAACATTGAAAAACACCAACAAATTCAACAACAACCTCAACATTGAAAAACAACCACAACCTCAACATTGAAAAACACCAACAAATTCAACAACAACCTCAACACTTAAAAACACATACAAATTCAACAACAACCTCAACATTGAAACAGAACAACAATCTCAACATTGAAAAACACCAACAAATTCAACAACAACCTCAACATTGAAAAACAGCAACAACCTCAACTTTGAAAAACACCAACAAATTCAACAACAACAACAACATTGAAAAACACCAACAAATTCAACAACAACCTCAACATTGAGAAACACCAACAAATTCAACAACAAACTCAACATTGAAAAACACCAACAAATTCAACAACAACCTCAACATTGAAAAACAACAACAACCTCAACATTGAAAAACACCAAAAAATTCAACAACAACCTCAACATTGAAAAGCACGAACAAATTCAACAACAACCTCAACATTGAAAAACAACAACAACCTCAACATTGAAAAACACCAACAAATTCAACAACAACCTCAACATTGAAAAACAACAACAACCTCAACATTGAAAAACACCAACAAATTCAACAACAACCTCAACATTGAAAAACAACAACAAACTCAACATTGAAAAACACCAACAAATTCAACAACAACCTCAACATTGAAAAACACCAACAAATTCAACAACAACCTCAACATTGAAAAACGACAACACCCTAAACATTGAAAAACACCAACAAATTCAACAACAACCTCAACATTGAAAAACAACAACAACCTCAACATTGAAAAATACCAACAAATTCAACAACAACCTCAACATTGAAAAACACCAACAAATTCAACAACAACCTCAGCATTGAAAAACAACAACAACCTCAACATTGAAAAACACCAACAAATTCAACAACAACCTCAACATTGAAAAACAACAACAACCTCAACATTGAAAAACACCAACAAATTCAACAACAACTTCAACATTGAAAAACGCCAACAAATTCAACAACAACCTCAACATTGAAAAACACCAACAAATTCAACAACAACCTCAACATTGAAAAACACCAACAAACTCAACAACAACCTCAACATTGAAAAATAACAACAACCTCAACATTGCAAAGCACGAACAAATTCAACAACAACCTCAACATTGAAAAACAACGACAACCTCAACATTGAAAAACACCATCAAATTCAACAACAACCTCAACATTGAAAAACAACAACAACCTCAACATTGAAAAACACCAACAAATTCAACAACAACATCAACATTGAAAAACAACAACAAACACAACATTGAAAAACACCAACAAATTCAACAACAACCTCAACATTGAAAAACACCAACAAATTCAACAACAACCTCAACATTGAAAAACAACAACAACCTAAACATTGAAAAACACCAACAAATTCAACAACAACCTCAACATTGAAAAACAACAACCACCTCAACATTGAAAAACAGCAACAAATTCAACAACAACCTCAACATTGAAAAACAACAACAACCTCAACATTGAAAAACACCAACAAATTCAACAACAACCTCGAAATTGAAAAACATCAACAAATGCAACAATAACCTAAACATTGAAAAACAACAACAACCTCAACATTGAAAAACACCAACAAATTCAACAACAACCTCAACATTGAAAAACAAAAACAACCTCAACATTGAATAACACACAAAAATTCAACAACAATCTCAACATTGAAAAACACCAACAAATTCAACAATAACCTCAACATTGAAAAACACCAACAACCTCAACATTGAAAAACACCAACAAATTCAACAACAACCTCGACATTGAAAAACACCCTCAAATTCAAAATCAACCTCAACTTTGAAAAACACCAACAACCTCAAAATTGAAAAAACACCAACAAAATCAACAACAACCTCAACATTTAAAAACAACAACAACCTCAACATTGAAAAACACCAACAAATTCAACAACAACCTCAACATTGAAAAACACCAACAAATTCAACAACAACCTCAACATTGAAAAACACCAGCAAACTCAACAATAACTTCAACATTGAAAAACACCAACAACCTCAACATTGAAAAACACCAACAAATTCAACAACAACCTCGACATTGAAAAACACCCTCAAATTCAAAATCAACCTCAACTTTGAAAAACACCAACAACCTCAAAATTGAAAAAACACCAACAAAATCAACAACAACCTCAACATTTAAAAACAACAACAACCTCAACATTGAAAAACACCAACAAATTCAACAACAACCCCGACATTGAAAAACACCAACAAATTCAACAACAAACTCAACTTTGAAAATCAACAACAACCTCATCATGAAAAAACACCAACAAATTCAACAACAACCTCAACATTGAAAAACAACAACATCCTCAAAATTGAAAAACACCAACAAATTCAACAACAACTTCAACATTGAAAAACACCAACAAAATCAACAACAACCTCAACATTGAAAAACACCAAAAAACTCAACAACAACCTCAACATTGAAAAACAACAACAACCTCAACATTGAAAAACACCAACAAATTCAACAACAACCTCAACATTGAAAAACAACAACAAATTCAACAACAACCTCAACATTGAAAAACACCAACAACCTCAACATTGAAAAACACCAACAAATTCAACAACAACCTCAACATTGAAAAACAACAACAACCTCAACATTGAAAAACACCAGCAAATTCAACAACAACCTCAACATTGAAAAACAACAACAACCTCAACATTGAAAACCACCAACAAATTCAACAACAACCTCAACATTGAAAAACAACAACAACCTCAACATTGAAAAACACCAACAAATTCAACAACAACCTCAACATTGAAAAACACCAACAAATTCAACAACAACCTCAACATTGAAAAACACCAACAAATTCAACAACAACCTCGAAATTGAAAAACAACAACAACCTCAACATTGAAAAACACCAACAAATTCAACAACAACCTCAACATTGAAAAGCACCAACAAATTCAACAACAACCTCAACATTGAAAAACAACAACAACCTCAACATTGAAAAACACCAACAAATTCAACAACCTCAACATTGAAAAACAACAACAACCTCAACATTGAAAAACACCAACAATTTCAACAACAACCTCAACATTGAAAAACACCAACAAATTCAACAACAACCTCAAAATTGAAAAACAACAACATCCTAAACATTGAAAAACACCAACAAATTCAACAACAACCTCAACATTGAAAAACTACAACAACCTCAACATTGAAAAACAACAACAAATTCAACAACAACCTCAACATTGAAAAACATCAACAAATTCAACAACAACCACAGCATTGACAAACAACAACAACCTCAACATTGAAAAACACCAACAAATTCAACAACAACCTCAACATTGAAAAACAACAACAACCTCAACATTGAAAAACACCAACAAATTCAACAACAACTTCAACATTGAAAAACACCAACAAATTCAACAACAACCTCGAAATTGAAAAACACCAACAAATACAACAACAACCTCAACATTGAAAAACAACAACAACCTCAACATTGAAAAACACCAACAAATTCAACAACAACCTCAACATTGAAATTCAACAACAAACTCAACATTGAAAAACAACAACAAACTCAACATTGAAAAACACCAACAAATTCAACAACAACCTCAACATTGAAAAACAACCACAACCTCAACATTGAAAAACACCAACAAATTCAACAACAACCTCAACACTTAAAAACACATACAAATTCAACAACAACCTCAACATTGAAACACAAGAACAATCTCAACATTGAAAAACACCAACAAATTCAACAACAACCTCAACATTGAAAAACAGCAACAACCTCAACTTTGAAAAACACCAACAAATTCAACAACAACCACAACATTGAAAAACACCAACAAATTCAACAACAACCTCAACATTGAGAAACACCAACAAATTCAACAACAAACTCAACATTGAAAAACACCAACAAATTCAACAACAACCTCAACATTGAAAAACAACAACAACCTCAACATTGAAAAACACCATAAAATTCAACAACAACCTCAACATTGAAAAGCACGAACAAATTCAACAACAACCTCAACATTGAAAAACAACAACAACCTCAACATTGAAAAACACCAACAAATTCAACAACAACCTCAACATTGAAAAACAACAACAACCTCAACATTGAAAAACACCAACAAATTCAACAACAACCTCAACATTGAAAAACAACAACAAACTCAACATTGAAAAACACCAACAAATTCAACAACAACCTCAACATTGAAAAACACCAACAAATTCAACAACAACCTCAACATTGAAAAACGACAACAACCTAAACATTGAAAAACACCAACAAATTCAACAACAACCTCAACATTGAAAAACAACAACAATCTCAACATTGAAAAATACCAACAAATTCAACAACAACCTCAACATTGAAAAACACCAACAAATTCAACAACAACCTCAGCATTGAAAAACAACAACAACCTCAACATTGAAAAACACCAACAAATTCAACAACAACCTCAACATTGAAAAACAACAACAACCTCAACATTGAAAAACACCAACAAATTCAACAACAACTTCAACATTGAAAAACGCCAACAAATTCAACAACAACCTCAACATTGAAAAACACCAACAAATTCAACAACAACCTCAACATTGAAAAACACCAACAAACTCAACAACAACCTCAACATTGAAAAATAACAACAACCTCAACATTGAAAAGCACGAACAAATTCAACAACAACCTCAACATTGAAAAACAACGACAACCTCAACATTGAAAAACACCATCAAATTCAACAACAACCTCAACATTGAAAAACAACAACAACCTCAACATTGAAAAACACCAACAAATTCAACAACAACATCAACATTGAAAAACAACAACAAACACAACATTGAAAAACACCAACAAATTCAACAACAACCTCAACATTGAAAAACACCAACAAATTCAACAACAACCTCAACATTGAAAAACAACAACAACCTAAACATTGAAAAACACCAACAAATTCAACAACAACCTCAACATTGAAAAACAACAACCACCTCAACATTGAAAAACAGCAACAAATTCAACAACAACCTCAACATTGAAAAACAACAACAACCTCAACATTGAAAAACACCAACAAATTCAACAACAACCTCGAAATTGAAAAACACCAACAAATGCAACAATAACCTAAACATTGAAAAACAACAACAACCTCAACATTGAAAAACACCAACAAATTCAACAACAACCTCAACATTGAAAAACAAAAACAACCTCAACATTGAAAAACACACAAAAATTCAACAACAATCTCAACATTGAAAAACACCAACAAATTCAACAATAACCTCAACATTGAAAAACACCAACAACCTCAACATTGAAAAACACCAACAAATTCAACAACAACCTCGACATTGAAAAACACCCTCAAATTCAAAATCAACCTCAACTTTGAAAAACACCAACAACCTCAAAATTGAAAAAACACCAACAAAATCAACAACAACCTCAACATTTAAAAACAACAACAACCTCAACATTGAAAAACACCAACAAATTCAACAACAACCTCAACATTGAAAAACACCAACAAATTCAACAACAACCTCAACATTGAAAAACACCAACAAACTCAACAACAACCTCAACATTGAAAAACAAGAACAACCTCAACATTGAAAAACACCAACAAATTCAACAACAAACTCAAGACTGAAAAACACCAACAAATTTAACAACCTCAACATTGAAAAACAACAACAACCTCAACATTGAAAAACACCAACAAATTCAACAACAACCTCAACATTGAAAAACAACAACAACCTCAACATTGAAAAACACCAACAAATTCAACAACAACCTCAACATTGAAAAACAACACCAACCTCAACATTGAAAAACACCAACAAATTCAACAACAACCTCAACATTGAAAAACAACAACAAACTCAACATTGAAGAACACCAACAAATTCAACAACAACCTCAACATTGAAAAACAACAACAACCTCAACATTGAAAAACACTAACAAATTCAACAATAACCTCAACATTGAAAAACAACAACAACCTCAACATTGAAAACCACCAACAAATTCAACAACAACCTCAACATTGAAATTCAACAACAACCTCAGCATTGAAAAACAACAACAAACTCAACATTGAAAAACACCAACAAATTCAACAACAACCTCAACATTGAAAAACAACAACAACCTCAACATTGAAAAACACCAACAAATTCAACAACAACCTCAACATTTAAAAACACCAACAAATTCACCAACAACCTCAACATTGAAAAACAGCAACAACCTCAACATTGAAAAACACCAACAAATTCAACAACAACCTCAACATTGAAAAACACCAACAAATTCAACAACAAACTCAACATTGAAAAACACCAACAAATTCAACAACAACCTCAACATTGAAAAACAACAACAACCTCAACATTGAAAAACACCAACAAATTCAACAACAACCTCAACATTGAAAAGCACCAACAAGTTCAACAAGAACCTCAACATTGAAAAACAACAACAAGCTCAACAATGAAAAACACCAACAAATTCAACAACAACCTCAACATTGAAAAACACCAACAAACTCAACATTGAAAAACACCAACAAATTCAACAACAACCTCAACATTGAAAAACAACAACAACCTCAACATTGAAAAACACCAACAAATTCAACAACAACCTCAACATTGAAAAACAACAACAACCTCAACATTGAAAAACACCAACAAAATCAACAAAACCTCAACATTGAAAAATGCTAACAAATTCAACAACAACCTCAACATTGAAAAACAACAACAACCTCAACATTGAAAAACACCAACAAATTCAACAACAACCTCAACATTGAAAAAGAACAACAACCTCAACATTGAAAAACACCAACAAATTCAACAACAACCTCAACATTGAAAAACACCAACAAATTCAACAACAACCTCAGCATTGAAAAACAACAATAACCTCAACATTGAAAAACACCAACAAATTCAAGAACAACCTCAACATTGAAAAACAACAACAACCTCGAAATTGAAAAACACCAACAAATACAACAACAACCTCAACATTGAAAAACAACAACAACCTCAACATTGAAAAACAACAACAAATTCAACAACAACCTCAACATTGAAAAACACCAACAAATTCAACAACAACCTCAACATTGCAAAACACCAGCAAATTCAACAACAACCTTAACATTTAAAAACACCAACAAATTCAACAACAACCTCAACACTGAAAAACAACAACAATCCCAACATTGAAAAGCACCAACAAATTCAACAACAACCTCAACATTGAAAAACAACAACAACCTCAACATTGAAAAACACCAACAAAAACAAGAACAACCTCGACATTTCAAAACACCCTCAAATTCAAAATCAACCTCAACATTGAACAACACCCACAACCTCAAAATTGAAAAAACACCAACAAATTCAACAACAACCTCAACATTTAAAAACAACAACAACCTCAACATTGAAAAACACCAACAAATTCAAAAACAACCTCAACATTGAAAAACACCAACAAATTCAACAACAACCTCAACATTGAAAAACACCAACAAACTCAACAACAACCTCAACATTGAAAAATAACAACAACCTCAACATTGAAAAACACCAACAAATTCAACAACAACCTCAACATTGAAAAACACCAACAAATTAAACAACAAACTCTAGATTGAAAAACACCAACAAATTCAACAACAACCTCAACATTGAAAAAAAACAACAACCTCAACATTGAAAAACACCAACAAAATCAACAACAACCTCAACATTGAAAAACACCAACAAATTCAACAACAACCTCAACATTGAAAAACAACAACAACCTCAACATTGAAAAACACCAACAAATTCAACAACAACCTCAACATTGAAAAAGAACAACAACCTCAACATTGAAAAACACCAACAAATTCAACAACAACCTCAACATTGAAAAACACCAACAAATTCAACAACAACCTCAGCATTGAAAAACAACAATAACCTCAACATTGAAAAACACCAACAAATTCAAGAACAACCTCAACATTGAAAAACAACAACAACCTCAACATTGAAAAACACCAACAAATTCAACAACAACCTCGAAATTGAAAAACACCAACAAATACAACAACAACCTCAACATTGAAAAACAACAACAACCTCAACATTGAAAAACAACAACAAATTCAACAACAACCTCAACATTGAAAAACACCAACAAATTCAACAACAACCTCAACATTGCAAAACACCAGCAAATTCAACAACAACCTTAACATTTAAAAACACCAACAAATTCAACAACAACCTCAACATTGAAAAACAACAACAATCCCAACATTGAAAAGCACCAACAAATTCAACAAAAACCTCAACATTGAAAAACAACAACAACCTCAACATTGAAAAACACCAACAAAAACAACAACAACCTCGACATTGCAAAACATCCTCAAATTCAAAATCAACCTCAACATTGAACAACACCCACAACCTCAAAATTGAAAAAACACCAACAAATTCAACAACAACCTCAACATTTAAAAACAACAACAACCTCAACATTGAAAAACACCAACAAATTCAAAAACAACCTCAACATTGAAAAACACCAACAAATTCAACAACAACCTCAACATTGAAAAACACCAACAAACTCAACAACAACCTCAACATTGAAAAATAACAACAACCTCAACATTGAAAAACACCAACAAATTCAACAACAACCTCAACATTGAAAAACACCAACAAATTAAACAACAAACTCTAGATTGAAAAACACCAACAAATTCAAAAACCTCAACATTGAAAAACAACAACAACCTCATCATTGAAAAACACCAACAAATTCAACAACAACCTCAACATTGAAAAACACCAACAAATTCAACAACAACCTCAACATTGAAAAACAACAACAACCTCAACATTGAAAAACACCAACAAATTCAACAACAACATCAACATTGAAAAACAACAACAACCTCAACATTGAAAAACACCAACAAATTCAACAACAACCTCAACATTGAAAAACAACAACAAACTCAACATTGATAAACACCAACAAATTCAACAACAACCTCAACATTGAAAAACAACAACAACCTCAACATTGAAAAACACCAACAAATTCAACAATAACCTCAACATTGAAAAACAACAACAACCTCAACATTGAAAAACACCAACAAATTCAACAACAACCTCGAAATTGAAAAACACCAACAAATTCAACAACAACCTCAACATTGAAAAACAACAACAACCTCAACATTGAAAAACACCAACAAATTCAACAACAACCTCAACTTTGAAAAACTACAACAACCTCAACATTGAAAAACACCAACAAATTCAACAACAACCTCAACATTGAAAAACAACAACAACCTCAACATTGAAAAACACCAACAAATTCAACAACAACCTCAACATTGAAAAACAACAACAAATTCAACAACAACCTCAGCATTGAAAAATAACAACAACCTCAACATTGAAAAACACCAACAAATTCAACAACAACCTCAACATTGAAAAACAACAACAACCTCAACATTGAAAAGCACCAACAAATTCAACAAAAACTTCAACATTGAAAAACACCAACAAATTCAACAACAACCTCGAAATTGAAAAACACCAACAAATTCAACAACAACCTCAACATTGAAAAACAACAACAACCACAACATTGAAAAACACCAACAAATTCAACAACAACCTCAAAATTGAAAAACAACAACAACCTCAACATTGAAAAACACCATCAAATTCAACAACAACCTCAACATTTAAAAACACCAACAATTTCAACAACAACCTCAACATTGAAAAACAACAACAATCTCAACATTGAAAAACACCAACAAATTCAACAAAAACCTCAACATTGAAAAGACCAACAAATTCAACAACAACCTCAACATATAAAAACGCCAACAAATTCAACAACAACCTCAACATTGAAAAACAGCAACAAATTCAACAAAAAATTCAACATTGAAAAACACCAACAAATTCAACAACAACCCCGACATTGAAAAACACCAACAAATTCAACAACAAACTCAACTTTGAAAAACAACAACAACCTCATCATGAAAAAACACCAACAAATTCAACAACAACCTCAACATTGAAAAACAACAACATCCTCAAAATTGAAAAACACCAACAAATTCAACAACAACTTCAACATTGAAAAACACCAACAAAATCAACAACAACCTCAACATTGAAAAACACCAAAAAACTCAACAACAACCTCAACATTGAAAAACAACAACAACCTCAACATTGAAAAACACCAACAAATTCAACAACAACCTCAACATTGAAAAACAACAACAAATTCAACAACAACCTCAACATTGAAAAACACCAACAACCTCAACATTGAAAAACACCAACAAATTCAACAACAACCTCAACATTGAAAAACAACAACAACCTCAACATTGAAAAACACCAGCAAATTCAACAACAACCTCAACATTGAAAAACAACAACAACCTCAACATTGAAAAACACCAACAAATTCAACAACAACCTCAACATTGAAAAACAACAACAACCTCAACATTGAAAAACACCAACAAATTCAACAACAACCTCAACATTGAAAAACACCAACAAATTCAACAACAACCTCAACATTGAAAAACACCAACAAATTCAACAACAACCTCGAAATTGAAAAACAACAACAACCTCAACATTGAAAAACACCAACAAATTCAACAACAACCTCAAAATTGAAAAGCACCAACAAATTCTACAACAACCTCAACATTGAAAAACAACAACAACCTCAACATTGAAAAACACCAACAAATTCAACAACAACCTCAACATTGAAAAACAACAACAACCTCAACATTGAAAAACACCAACAATTTCAACAACAACCTCAACATTGAAAAACACCAACAAATTCAACAACAACCTCAAAATTGACAAACAACAACATCCTAAACATTGAAAAACACCAACAAATTCAACAACAACCTCAACATTGAAAAACTACAACAACCTCAACATTGAAAAACAACAACAAATTCAACAACAACCTCAACATTGAAAAACATCAACAAATTCAACAACAACCACAGCATTGAAAAACAACAACAACCTCAACATTGAAAAACACCAACAAATTCAACAACAACCTCAACATTGAAAAACAACAACAACCTCAACATTGAAAAACACCAACAAATTCAACAACAACTTCAACATTGAAAAACACCAACAAATTCAACAACAACCTCGAAATTGAAAAACACCAACAAATACAACAACAACCTCAACATTGAAAAACAACAACAACCTCAACATTGAAAAACACCAACAAATTCAACAACAACCTCAACATTGAAATTCAACAACAAACTCAACATTGAAAAACAACAACAAACTCAACATTGAAAAACACCAACAAATTCAACAACAACCTCAACATTGAAAAACAACCACAACCTCAACATTGAAAAACACCAACAAATTCAACAACAACCTCAACACTTAAAAACACATACAAATACAACAACAACCTCAACATTGAAACACAACAACAATCTCAACATTGAAAAACACCAACAAATTCAACAACAACCTCAACATTGAAAAACAGCAACAACCTCAACTTTGAAAAACACCAACAAATTCAACAACAACCACAACATTGAAAAACACCAACAAATTCAACAACAACCTCAACATTGAGAAACACCAACAAATTCAACAACAAACTCAACATTGAAAAACACCAACAAATTCAACAACAACCTCAACATTGAAAAACAACAACAACCTCAACATTGAAAAACACCAAAAAATTCAACAACAACCTCAACATTGAAAAGCACGAACAAATTCAACAACAACCTCAACATTGAAAAACAACAACAACCTCAACATTGAAAAACACCAACAAATTCAACAACAACCTCAACATTGAAAAACAACAACAACCTCAACATTGAAAAACACCAACAAATTCAACAACAACCTCAACATTGAAAAACAACAACAAACTCAACATTGAAAAACACCAACAAATTCAACAACAACCTCAACATTGAAAAACACCAACAAATTCAACAACAACCTCAACATTGAAAAACAACAACAACCTAAACATTGAAAAACACCAACAAATTCAACAACAACCTCAACATTGAAAAACAACAACAACCTCAACATTGAAAAATACCAACAAATTCAACAACAACCTCAACATTGAAAAACACCAACAAATTCAACAACAACCTCAGCATTGAAAAACAACAACAACCTCAAAATTGAAAAACACCAACAAATTCAACAACAACCTCAACATTGAAAAACAACAACAACCTCAACATTGAAAAACACCAACAAATTCAACAACAACTTCAACATTGAAAAACGCCAACAAATTCAACAACAACCTCAACATTGAAAAACACCAACAAATTCAACAACAACCTCAACATTGAAAAACACCAACAATCTCAACAACAACCTCAACATTGAAAAATAACAACAACCTCAACATTGAAAAGCACGAACAAATTCAACAACAACCTCAACATTGAAAAACAACGACAACCTCAACATTGAAAAACACCATCAAATTCAACAACAACCTCAACATTGAAAAACAACAACAACCTCAACATTGAAAAACACCAACAAATTCAACAACAACATCAACATTGAAAAACAACAACAAACACAACATTGAAAAACACCAACAAATTCAACAACAACCTCAACATTGAAAAACACCAACAAATTCAACAACAACCTCAACATTGAAAAACAACAACAACCTAAACATTGAAAAACACCAACAAATTCAACAACAACCTCAACATTGAAAAACAACAACCACCTCAACATTGAAAAACACCAACAAATTCAACAACAACCTCAACATTGAAAAGCACCAACAAATTCTACAACAACCTCAACATTGAAAAACAACAACAACCTCAACATTGAAAAACACCAACAAATTCAACAACAACCTCAACATTGAAAAACAACAACAACCTCAACATTGAAAAACACCAACAATTTCAACAACAACCTCAACATTGAAAAACACCAACAAATTCAACAACAACCTCAAAATTGACAAACAACAACATCCTAAACATTGAAAAACACCAACAAATTCAACAACAACCTCAACATTGAAAAACTACAACAACCTCAACATTGAAAAACAACAACAAATTCAACAACAACCTCAACATTGAAAAACATCAACAAATTCAACAACAACCACTGCATTGAAAAACAACAACAACCTCAACATTGAAAAACACCAACAAATTCAACAACAACCTCAACATTGAAAAACAACAACAACCTCAACATTGAAAAACACCAACAAATTCAACAACAACTTCAACATTGAAAAACACCAACAAATTCAACAACAACCTCGAAATTGAAAAACACCAACAAATACAACAACAACCTCAACATTGAAAAACAACAACAACCTCAACATTGAAAAACACCAACAAATTCAACAACAACCTCAACATTGAAATTCAACAACAAACTCAACATTGAAAAACAACAACAAACTCAACATTGAAAAACACCAACAAATTCAACAACAACCTCAACATTGAAAAACAACCACAACCTCAACATTGAAAAACACCAACAAATTCAACAACAACCTCAACACTTAAAAACACATACAAATACAACAACAACCTCAACATTGAAACACAACAACAATCTCAACATTGAAAAACACCAACAAATTCAACAACAACCTCAACATTGAAAAACAGCAACAACCTCAACTTTGAAAAACACCAACAAATTCAACAACAACCACAACATTGAAAAACACCAACAAATTCAACAACAACCTCAACATTGAGAAACACCAACAAATTCAACAACAAACTCAACATTGAAAAACACCAACAAATTCAACAACAACCTCAACAATGAAAAACAACAACAACCTCAACATTGAAAAACACCAAAAAATTCAACAACAACCTCAACATTGAAAAGCACGAACAAATTCAACAACAACCTCAACATTGAAAAACAACAACAACCTCAACATTGAAAAACACCAACAAATTCAACAACAACCTCAACATTGAAAAACAACAACAACCTCAACATTGAAAAACACCAACAAATTCAACAACAACCTCAACATTGAAAAACAACAACAAACTCAACATTGAAAAACACCAACAAATTCAACAACAACCTCAACATTGAAAAACACCAACAAATTCAACAACAACCTCAACATTGAAAAACAACAACAACCTCAACATTGAAAAATACCAACAAATTCAACAACAACCTCAACATTGAAAAACACCAACAAATTCAACAACAACCTCAGCATTGAAAAACAACAACAACCTCAAAATTGAAAAACACCAACAAATTCAACAACAACCTCAACATTGAAAAACAACAACAACCTCAACATTGAAAAACACCAACAAATTCAACAACAACTTCAACATTGAAAAACGCCAACAAATTCAACAACAACCTCAACATTGAAAAACACCAACAAATTCAACAACAACCTCAACATTGAAAAACACCAACAATCTCAACAACAACCTCAACATTGAAAAATAACAACAACCTCAACATTGAAAAGCACGAACAAATTCAACAACAACCTCAACATTGAAAAACAACGACAACCTCAACATTGAAAAACACCATCAAATTCAACAACAACCTCAACATTGAAAAACAACAACAACCTCAACATTGAAAAACACCAACAAATTCAACAACAACATCAACATTGAAAAACAACAACAAACACAACATTGAAAAACACCAACAAATTCAACAACAACCTCAACATTGAAAAACACCAACAAATTCAACAACAACCTCAACATTGAAAAACAACAACAACCTAAACATTGAAAAACACCAACAAATTCAACAACAACCTCAACATTGAAAAACAACAACCACCTCAACATTGAAAAACAGCAACAAATTCAACAACAACCTCAACATTGAAAAACAACAACAACCTCAACATTGAAAAACACCAACAAATTCAACAACAACCTCGAAATTGAAAAACACCAACAAATGCAACAATAACCTAAACATTGAAAAACAACAACAACCTCAACATTGAAAAACACCAACAAATTCAACAACAACCTCAACATTGAAAAACAACAACAACCTCAACATTGAAAAACACACAAAAATTCAACAACAATCTCAACATTGAAAAACACCAACAAATTCAACAACAACCTGAACATTGAAAAACACCAACAACCTCAACATTGAAAAACACCAACAAATTCAACAACAACCTCGACATTGAAAAACACCCTCAAATTCAAAATCAACCTCAACTTTGAAAAACACCAACAACCTCAAAATTGAAAAAACACCAACAAAATCAACAACAACCTCAACATTTAAAAACAACAACAACCTCAACATTGAAAAACACCAACAAATTCAACAACAACCTCAACATTGAAAAACACCAACAAATTCAACAACAACCTCAACATTGAAAAACACCAACAAACTCAACAACAACCTCAACATTGAAAAACAAGAACAACCTCAACATTGAAAAACACCAACAAATTCAACAACAAACTCAAGACTGAAAAACACCAACAAATTTAACAACCTCAACATTGAAAAACAACAACAACCTCAACATTGAAAAACACCAACAAATTCAACAACAACCTCAACATTGAAAAACAACAACAACCTCAACATTGAAAAACACCAACAAATTCAACAACAACCTCAACATTGAAAAACAACACCAACCTCAACATTGAAAAACACCAACAAATTCAACAACAACCTCAACATTGAAAAACAACAACAAACTCAACATTGAAGAACACCAACAAATTCAACAACAACCTCAACATTGAAAAACAACAACAACCTCAACATTGAAAAACACTAACAAATTCAACAATAACCTCAACATTGAAAAACAACAACAACCTCAACATTGAAAACCACCAACAAATTCAACAACAACCTCAACATTGAAAAACATCAACAAATTCAACAACAACCTCAACATTGAAAAACAACAACAACCTCAACATTGAAAAACACCAACAAATTCAACAACAACCTCAACATTGAAAAACAACAACAACCTCAACATTGAAAAACACCAACAAATTCAACAACAACCTCAGCATTGAAAAACACCAACAAATTCAACAACGACCTCAGCATTGAAAAGCAACAACAACCTCGACATTGAAAAACACCAACAAATTCAACAACAACCTCAACATTGAAATTCAACAACAACCTCAGCATTGAAAAACAACAACAAACTCAACATTGAAAAACACCAACAAATTCAACAACAACCTCAACATTGAAAAACAACAACAACCTCAACATTTAAAAACACCAACAAATTCAACAACAACCTCAACATTGAAAAACAGCAACAACCTCAACATTGAAAAACACCAACAAATTCAACAACAACCTCAACATTGAAAAACACCAACAAATTCAACAACAAACTCAACATTGAAAAACACCAACAAATTCAACAACAACCTCAACATTGAAAAACAACAACAACCTCAACATTGAAAAACACCAACAAATTCAACAACAACCTCAACATTGAAAAGCACCAAATAGTTCAACAAGAACCTCAACATTGAAAAACAACAACAAGCTCAACAATGAAAAACACCAACAAATTCAACAACAACCTCAACTTTGAAAAACACCAACAAACTCAACATTGAAAAACACCAACAAATTCAACAACAACCTCAACATTGAAAAACAACAACAACCTCAACATTGAAAAACACCAACAAATTCAACAACAACCTCAACATTGAAAAACAACAACAACCTCAACATTGAAAAACACCAACAAAATCAACAAAACCTCAACATTGAAAAATACTAACAAATTCAACAACAACCTCAACATTGAAAAACAACAACAACCTCAACATTGAAAAACACCAACAAATTCAACAACAACCTCAACATTGAAAAAGAACAACAACCTCAACATTGAAAAACACCAACAAATTCAACAACAACCTCAACATTGAAAAACACCAACAAATTCAACAACAACCTCAGCATTGAAAAACAACAATAACCTCAACATTGAAAAATACCAACAAATTCAAGAACAACCTCAACATTGAAAAACAACAACAACCTCGAAATTGAAAAACACCAACAAATACAACAACAACCTCAACATTGAAAAACAACAACAACCTCAACATTGAAAAACAACAACAAATTCAACAACAACCTCAACATTGAAAAACACCAACAAATTCAACAACAACCTCAACATTGCAAAACACCAGCAAATTCAACAACAACCTTAACATTTAAAAACACCAACAAATTCAACAACAACCTCAACATTGAAAAACAACAACAATCCCAACATTGAAAAGCACCAACAAATTCAACAACAACCTCAACATTGAAAAACACCAACAAAAACAACAACAACCTCGACATTGGAAAACACCCTCAAATTCAAAATCAACCTCAACATTGAACAACACCCACAACCTCAAAATTGAAAAAACACCAACAAATTCAACAACAACCTCAACATTTAAAAACAACAACAACCTCAACATTGAAAAACACCAACAAATTCAACAACAACCTCAACATTGAAAAACACCAACAAACTCAACAACAACCTCAACATTGAAAAATAACAACAACCTCAACATTGAAAAACACCAACAAATTCAACAACAACCTCAACATTGAAAAACACCAACAAATTAAACAACAAACTCTAGATTGAAAAACACCAACAAATTCAAAAACCTCAACATTGAAAAACAACAACAACCTCATCATTGAAAAACACCAACAAATTCAACAACAACCTCAACATTGAAAAACACCAACAAATTCAACAACAACATCAACATTGAAAAACAACAACAACCTCAACATTGAAAAACACCAACAAATTCAACAACAACCTCAACATTGAAAAACAACAACAAACTCAACATTGATAAACACCAACAAATTCAACAACAACCTCAACATTGAAAAACAACAACAACCTCAACATTGAAAAACACCAACAAATTCAACAATAACCTCAACATTGAAAAACAACAACAAGCTCAACATTGAAAAACACCAACAATTCAACAACAACCTCAACATTGAAAAACAACACCAACCTCAACATTGAAAAACACCAACAAATTCAACAACAACCTCAACATTGAAAAACAACAGCAAACTCAACATTGAAGAACACCAACAAATTCAACAACAACCTCAACATTGAAAAACAACAACAACCTCAACATTGAAAAACACTAACAAATTCAACAATAACCTCAACATTGAAAAACAACAACAACCTCAACATTGAAAACCACCAACAAATTCAACAACAACCTCAACATTGAAAAACACCAACAAATTCAACAACAACCTCAACATTGAAAAACAACAACAACCTCAACATTGAAAAACACCAACAAATTCAACAACAACCTCAACATTGAAAAACAACAACAACCTCAACATTGAAAAACACCAACAAATTCAACAACAACCTCAGCATTGAAAAACACCAACAAATTCAACAACGACCTCAGCATTGAAAAGCAACAACAACCTCGACATTGAAAAACACCAACAAATTCAACAACATCCTCAACATTGAAATTCAACAACAACCTCAGCATTGAAAAACAACAACAAACTCAACATTGAAAAACACCAACAAATTCAACAACAACCTCAACATTGAAAAACAACAACAACCTCAACATTGAAAAACACCAACAAATTCAACAACAACCTCAACATTTAAAAACACCAACAAATTCAACAACAACCTCAACATTGAAAAACAGCAACAACCTCAACATTGAAAAACACCAACAAATTCAACAACAACCTCAACATTGAAAAACACCAACAAATTCAACAACAAACTCAACATTGAAAAACACCAACAAATTCAACAACAACCTCAACATTGAAAAACAACAACAACCTCAACATTGAAAAACACCAACAAATTCAACAACAACCTCAACATTGAAAAGCACCAACAAGTTCAACAAGAACCTCAACATTGAAAAACAACAACAAGCTCAACAATGAAAAACACCAACAAATTCAACAACAACCTCAACATTGAAAAACACCAACAAACTCAACATTGAAAAACACCAACAAATTCAACAACAACCTCAACATTGAAAAACAACAACAACCTCAACATTGAAAAACACCAACAAATTCAACAACAACCTCAACATTGAAAAACAACAACAACCTCAACATTGAAAAACACCAACAAAATCAACAAAACCTCAACATTGAAAAATACTAACAAATTCAACAACAACCTCAACATTGAAAAACAACAACAACCTCAACATTGAAAAACACCAACAAATTCAACAACAACCTCAACATTGAAAAAGAACAACAACCTCAACATTGAAAAACACCAACAAATTCAACAACAACCTCAACATTGAAAAACACCAACAAATTCAACAACAACCTCAGCATTGAAAAACAACAATAACCTCAACATTGAAAAACACCAACAAATTCAAGAACAACCTCAACATTGAAAAACAACAGCAACCTCGAAATTGAAAAACACCAACAAATACAACAACAACCTCAACATTGAAAAACAACAACAACCTCAACATTGAAAAACAACAACAAATTCAACAACAACCTCAACATTGAAAAACACCAACAAATTCAACAACAACCTCAACATTGCAAAACACCAGCAAATTCAACAACAACCTTAACATTTAAAAACACCAACAAATTCAACAACAACCTCAACATTGAAAAACAACAACAATCACAACATTGAAAAGCACCAACAAATTCAACAACAACCTCAACATTGAAAAACAACAACAACCTCAACATTGAAAAACACCAACAAAAACAACAACAACCTCGACATTGCAAAACACCCTCAAATTCAAAATCAACCTCAACATTGAACAACACCCACAACCTCAAAATTGAAAAAACACCAACAAATTCAACAACAACCTCAACATTTAAAAACAACAACAACCTCAACATTGAAAAACACCAACAAATTCAAAAACAACCTCAACATTGAAAAACACCAACAAATTCAACAACAACCTCAACATTGAAAAACACCAACAAACTCAACAACAACCTCAACATTGAAAAATAACAACAACCTCAACATTGAAAAACACCAACAAATTCAACAACAACCTCAACATTGAAAAACACCAACAAATTAAACAACAAACTCTAGATTGAAAAACACCAACAAATTCAAAAACCTCAACATTGAAAAACAACAACAACCTCATCATTGAAAAACACCAACAAATTCAACAACAACCTCAACATTGAAAAACACCAACAAATTCAACAACAACCTCAACATTGAAAAACAACAACAACCTCAACATTGAAAAACACCAACAAATTTAACAACAACATCAACATTGAAAAACAACAACAACCTCAACATTGAAAAACACCAACAAATTCAACAACAACCTCAACATTGAAAAACAACAACAAACTCAACATTGATAAACACCAACAAATTCAACAACAACCTCAACATTGAAAAACAACAACAACCTCAACATTGAAAAACACCAACAAATTCAACAATAACCTCAACATTGAAAAACAACAACAACCTCAACATTGAAAAACACCAACAAATTCAACAACAACCTCGAAATTGAAAAACACCAACAAATTCAACAACAACCTCAACATTGAAAAACAACAACAACCTCAACATTGAAAAACACCAACAAATTCAACAACAACCTCAACATTGAAAAACAACAACAACCTCAACATTGAAAAACACCAACAAATTCAACAACAACCTCAACATTGAAAAACAACAACAAATTCAACAACAACCTCAGCATTGAAAATTAACAACAACCTCAACATTGAAAAACACCAACAAATTCAACAACAACCTCAACATTGAAAAACAACAACAACCTCAACATTGAAAAGCACCAACAAATTCAACAACAACTTCAACATTGAAAAACACCAACAAATTCAACAACAACCTCGAAATTGAAAAACACCAACAAATTCAACAACAACCTCAACATTGAAAAACAACAACAACCTCAACATTGAAAAACACCAACAAATTCAACAACAACCTCAAAATTGAAAATCAACAACAACCTCAACATTGAAAAACACCATCAAATTCAACAACAACCTCAACATTTAAAAACACCAACAATTTCAACAACAACCTCAACATTGAAAAACAACAACAATCTCAACATTGAAAAAGACCAACAAATTCAACAAAAACCTCAACATTGAAAAGACCAACAAATTCAACAACAACCTCAACATTTAAAAACGCCAACAAATTCAACAACAACCTCAACATTGAAAAACAACAACCACAACATTGAAAAACACCAACAAATTCAACAAAAAATTCAACATTGAAAAACACCAACAAATTCAACAACAACCCCGACATTGAAAAACACCAACAAATTCAGCAACAACCTCAACTTTGAAAAACAACAACAACCTCATCATGAAAAAACACCAACAAATTCAACAACAACCTCAACATTGAAAAACAACAACATCCTCAAAATTGAAAAACACCAACAAATTCAACAACAACTTCAACATTGAAAAACACCAACAAAATCAACAAAACCTCAACATTGAAAAACACCAAAAAACTCAACAACAACCTCAACATTGAAAAACAACAACAACCTCAACATTGAAAAACACCAACAAATTCAACAACAACCTCAACATTGAAAAAGAACAACAACCTCAACATTGAAAAACACCAACAAATTCAACAACAACCTCAACATTGAAAAACACCAACAAATTCAACAACAACCTCAGCATTGAAAAACAACAATAACCTCAACATTGAAAAACACCAACAAATTCAAGAACAACCTCAACATTGAAAAACAACAGCAACCTCGAAATTGAAAAACACCAACAAATACAACAACAACCTCAACATTGAAAAACAACAACAACCTCAACATTGAAAAACAACAACAAATTCAACAACAACCTCAACATTGAAAAACACCAACAAATTCAACAACAACCTCAACATTGCAAAACACCAGCAAATTCAACAACAACCTTAACATTTAAAAACACCAACAAATTCAACAACAACCTCAACATTGAAAAACAACAACAATCCCAACATTGAAAAGCACCAACAAATTCAACAACAACCTCAACATTGAAAAACAACAACAACCTCAACATTGAAAAACACCAACAAAAACAACAACAACCTCGACATTGCAAAACACCCTCAAATTCAAAATCAACCTCAACATTGAACAACACCCACAACCTCAAAATTGAAAAAACACCAACAAATTCAACAACAACCTCAACATTTAAAAACAACAACAACCTCAACATTGAAAAACACCAACAAATTCAAAAACAACCTCAACATTGAAAAACACCAACAAATTCAACAACAACCTCAACATTGAAAAACACCAACAAACTCAACAACAACCTCAACATTGAAAAATAACAACAACCTCAACATTGAAAAACACCAACAAATTCAACAACAACCTCAACATTGAAAAACACCAACAAATTAAACAACAAACTCTAGATTGAAAAACACCAACAAATTCAAAAACCTCAACATTGAAAAACAACAACAACCTCATCATTGAAAAACACCAACAAATTCAACAACAACCTCAACATTGAAAAACACCAACAAATTCAACAACAACCTCAACATTGAAAAACAACAACAACCTCAACATTGAAAAACACCAACAAATTTAACAACAACATCAACATTGAAAAACAACAACAACCTCAACATTGAAAAACACCAACAAATTCAACAACAACCTCAACATTGAAAAACAACAACAAACTCAACATTGATAAACACCAACAAATTCAACAACAACCTCAACATTGAAAAACAACAACAACCTCAACATTGAAAAACACCAACAAATTCAACAATAACCTCAACATTGAAAAACAACAACAACCTCAACATTGAAAAACACCAACAAATTCAACAACAACCTCGAAATTGAAAAACACCAACAAATTCAACAACAACCTCAACATTGAAAAACAACAACAACCTCAACATTGAAAAACACCAACAAATTCAACAACAACCTCAACATTGAAAAACAACAACAACCTCAACATTGAAAAACACCAACAAATTCAACAACAACCTCAACATTGAAAAACAACAACAAATTCAACAACAACCTCAGCATTGAAAATTAACAACAACCTCAACATTGAAAAACACCAACAAATTCAACAACAACCTCAACATTG
Organism: Isurus oxyrinchus; assembly: GCA_026770705.1. Taxonomy (NCBI): domain Eukaryota; kingdom Metazoa; phylum Chordata; class Chondrichthyes; order Lamniformes; family Lamnidae; genus Isurus; species Isurus oxyrinchus. Next base: position 861,396 of record JANJGN010000208.1, read on the forward strand.
AAAAACAACAACAACCTCAACATTGAAAAGCACCAACAAATTCAACAACAACTTCAACATTGAAAAACACCAACAAATTCAACAACAACCTCGAAATTGAAAAACACCAACAAATTCAACAACAACCTCAACATTGAAAAACAACAACAACCTCAACATTGAAAAACACCAACAAATTCAACAACAACCTCAAAATTGAAAAACAACAACAACCTCAACATTGAAAAACACCATCAAATTCAACAACAACCTCAACATTTAAAAACACCAACAATTTCAACAACAACCTCAACATTGAAAAACAACAACAATCTCAACATTGAAAAAGACCAACAAATTCAACAAAAACCTCAACATTGAAAAGACCAACAAATTCAACAACAACCTCAACATTTAAAAACGCCAACAAATTCAACAACAACCTCAACATTGAAAAACAACAACCACAACATTGAAAAACACCAACAAATTCAACAAAAAATTCAACATTGAAAAACACCAACAAATTCAACAACAACCCCGACATTGAAAAACACCAACAAATTCAGCAACAACCTCAACTTTGAAAAACAACAACAACCTCATCATGAAAAAACACCAACAAATTCAACAACAACCTCAACATTGAAAAACAACAACATCCTCAAAATTGAAAAACACCAACAAATTCAACAACAACTTCAACATTGAAAAACACCAACAAAATCAACAACAACCTCAACATTGAAAAACACCAAAAAACTCAACAACAACCTCAACATTGAAAAACAACAACAACCTCAACATTGAAAAACACCAACAAATTCAACAACAACCTCAACATTGAAAAAGAACAACAACCTCAACATTGAAAAACACCAACAAATTCAACAACAACCTCAACATTGAAAAACACCAACAAATTCAACAACAACCTCAGCATTGAAAAACAACAATAACCTCAACATTGAAAAACACCAACAAATTCAAGAACAACCTCAACATTGAAAAACAACAGCAACCTCGAAATTGAAAAACACCAACAAATACAACAACAACCTCAACATTGAAAAACAACAACAACCTCAACATTGAAAAACAACAACAAATTCAACAACAACCTCAACATTGAAAAACACCAACAAATTCAACAACAACCTCAACATTGCAAAACACCAGCAAATTCAACAACAACCTTAACATTTAAAAACACCAACAAATTCAACAACAACCTCAACATTGAAAAACAACAACAATCCCAACATTGAAAAGCACCAACAAATTCAACAACAACCTCAACATTGAAAAACAACAACAACCTCAACATTGAAAAACACCAACAAAAACAACAACAACCTCGACATTGCAAAACACCCTCAAATTCAAAATCAACCTCAACATTGAACAACACCCACAACCTCAAAATTGAAAAAACACCAACAAATTCAACAACAACCTCAACATTTAAAAACAACAACAACCTCAACATTGAAAAACACCAACAAATTCAAAAACAACCTCAACATTGAAAAACACCAACAAATTCAACAACAACCTCAACATTGAAAAACACCAACAAACTCAACAACAACCTCAACATTGAAAAATAACAACAACCTCAACATTGAAAAACACCAACAAATTCAACAACAACCTCAACATTGAAAAACACCAACAAATTAAACAACAAACTCTAGATTGAAAAACACCAACAAATTCAAAAACCTCAACATTGAAAAACAACAACAACCTCATCATTGAAAAACACCAACAAATTCAACAACAACCTCAACATTGAAAAACACCAACAAATTCAACAACAACCTCAACATTGAAAAACAACAACAACCTCAACATTGAAAAACACCAACAAATTTAACAACAACATCAACATTGAAAAACAACAACAACCTCAACATTGAAAAACACCAACAAATTCAACAACAACCTCAACATTGAAAAACAACAACAAACTCAACATTGATAAACACCAACAAATTCAACAACAACCTCAACATTGAAAAACAACAACAACCTCAACATTGAAAAACACCAACAAATTCAACAATAACCTCAACATTGAAAAACAACAACAACCTCAACATTGAAAAACACCAACAAATTCAACAACAACCTCGAAATTGAAAAACACCAACAAATTCAACAACAACCTCAACATTGAAAAACAACAACAACCTCAACATTGAAAAACACCAACAAATTCAACAACAACCTCAACATTGAAAAACAACAACAACCTCAACATTGAAAAACACCAACAAATTCAACAACAACCTCAACATTGAAAAACAACAACAAATTCAACAACAACCTCAGCATTGAAAATTAACAACAACCTCAACATTGAAAAACACCAACAAATTCAACAACAACCTCAACATTGAAAAACAACAACAACCTCAACATTGAAAAGCACCAACAAATTCAACAACAACTTCAACATTGAAAAACACCAACAAATTCAACAACAACCTCGAAATTGAAAAACACCAACAAATTCAACAACAACCTCAACATTGAAAAACAACAACAACCTCAACATTGAAAAACACCAACAAATTCAACAACAACCTCAAAATTGAAAAACAACAACAACCTCAACATTGAAAAACACCATCAAATTCAACAACAACCTCAACATTTAAAAACACCAACAATTTCAACAACAACCTCAACATTGAAAAACAACAACAATCTCAACATTGAAAAAGACCAACAAATTCAACAAAAACCTCAACATTGAAAAGACCAACAAATTCAACAACAACCTCAACATTTAAAAACGCCAACAAATTCAACAACAACCTCAACATTGAAAAACAACAACCACAACATTGAAAAACACCAACAAATTCAACAAAAAATTCAACATTGAAAAACACCAACAAATTCAACAACAACCCCGACATTGAAAAACACCAACAAATTCAGCAACAACCTCAACTTTGAAAAACAACAACAACCTCATCATGAAAAAACACCAACAAATTCAACAACAACCTCAACATTGAAAAACAACAACATCCTCAAAATTGAAAAACACCAACAAATTCAACAACAACTTCAACATTGAAAAACACCAACAAAATCAACAACAACCTCAACATTGAAAAACACCAAAAAACTCAACAACAACCTCAACATTGAAAAACAACAACAACCTCAACATTGAAAAACACCAACAAATTCAACAACAACCTCAACATTGAAAAAGAACAACAACCTCAACATTGAAAAACACCAACAAATTCAACAACAACCTCAACATTGAAAAACACCAACAAATTCAACAACAACCTCAGCATTGAAAAACAACAATAACCTCAACATTGAAAAACACCAACAAATTCAAGAACAACCTCAACATTGAAAAACAACAGCAACCTCGAAATTGAAAAACACCAACAAATACAACAACAACCTCAACATTGAAAAACAACAACAACCTCAACATTGAAAAACAACAACAAATTCAACAACAACCTCAACATTGAAAAACACCAACAAATTCAACAACAACCTCAACATTGCAAAACACCAGCAAATTCAACAACAACCTTAACATTTAAAAACACCAACAAATTCAACAACAACCTCAACATTGAAAAACAACAACAATCCCAACATTGAAAAGCACCAACAAATTCAACAACAACCTCAACATTGAAAAACAACAACAACCTCAACATTGAAAAACACCAACAAAAACAACAACAACCTCGACATTGCAAAACACCCTCAAATTCAAAATCAACCTCAACATTGAACAACACCCACAACCTCAAAATTGAAAAAACACCAACAAATTCAACAACAACCTCAACATTTAAAAACAACAACAACCTCAACATTGAAAAACACCAACAAATTCAAAAACAACCTCAACATTGAAAAACACCAACAAATTCAACAACAACCTCAACATTGAAAAACACCAACAAACTCAACAACAACCTCAACATTGAAAAATAACAACAACCTCAACATTGAAAAACACCAACAAATTCAACAACAACCTCAACATTGAAAAACACCAACAAATTAAACAACAAACTCTAGATTGAAAAACACCAACAAATTCAAAAACCTCAACATTGAAAAACAACAACAACCTCATCATTGAAAAACACCAACAAATTCAACAACAACCTCAACATTGAAAAACACCAACAAATTCAACAACAACCCCGACATTGAAAAACACCAACAAATTCAGCAACAACCTCAACTTTGAAAAACAACAACAACCTCATCATGAAAAAACACCAACAAATTCAACAACAACCTCAACATTGAAAAACAACAACATCCTCAAAATTGAAAAACACCAACAAATTCAACAACAACTTCAACATTGAAAAACACCAACAAAATCAACAACAACCTCAACATTGAAAAACACCAAAAAAACTCAACAACAACCTCAACATTGAAAAACAACAACAACCTCAACATTGAAAAACACCAACAAATTCAACAACAACCTCAACATTGAAAAAGAACAACAACCTCAACATTGAAAAACACCAACAAATTCAACAACAACCTCAACATTGAAAAACACCAACAAATTCAACAACAACCTCAGCATTGAAAAACAACAATAACCTCAACATTGAAAAACACCAACAAATTCAAGAACAACCTCAACATTGAAAAACAACAGCAACCTCGAAATTGAAAAACACCAACAAATACAACAACAACCTCAACATTGAAAAACAACAACAACCTCAACATTGAAAAACAACAACAAATTCAACAACAACCTCAACATTGAAAAACACCAACAAATTCAACAACAACCTCAACATTGCAAAACACCAGCAAATTCAACAACAACCTTAACATTTAAAAACACCAACAAATTCAACAACAACCTCAACATTGAAAAACAACAACAATCCCAACATTGAAAAGCACCAACAAATTCAACAACAACCTCAACATTGAAAAACAACAACAACCTCAACATTGAAAAACACCAACAAAAACAACAACAACCTCGACATTGCAAAACACCCTCAAATTCAAAATCAACCTCAACATTGAACAACACCCACAACCTCAAAATTGAAAAAACACCAACAAATTCAACAACAACCTCAACATTTAAAAACAACAACAACCTCAACATTGAAAAACACCAACAAATTCAAAAACAACCTCAACATTGAAAAACACCAACAAATTCAACAACAACCTCAACATTGAAAAACACCAACAAACTCAACAACAACCTCAACATTGAAAAATAACAACAACCTCAACATTGAAAAACACCAACAATTCAACAACAACCTCAACATTGAAAAACACCAACAAATTAAACAACAAACTCTAGATTGAAAAACACCAACAAATTCAAAAACCTCAACATTGAAAAACAACAACAACCTCATCATTGAAAAACACCAACAAATTCAACAACAACCTCAACATTGAAAAACACCAACAAATTCAACAACAACCTCAACATTGAAAAACAACAACAACCTCAACATTGAAAAACACCAACAAATTTAACAACAACATCAACATTGAAAAACAACAACAACCTCAACATTGAAAAACACCAACAAATTCAACAACAACCTCAACATTGAAAAACAACAACAAACTCAACATTGATAAACACCAACAAATTCAACAACAACCTCAACATTGAAAAACAACAACAACCTCAACATTGAAAAACACCAACAAATTCAACAATAACCTCAACATTGAAAAACAACAACAACCTCAACATTGAAAAACACCAACAAATTCAACAACAACCTCGAAATTGAAAAACACCAACAAATTCAACAACAACCTCAACATTGAAAAAACAACAACAACCTCAACATTGAAAAACACCAACAAATTCAACAACAACCTCAACATTGAAAAACAACAACAACCTCAACATTGAAAAACACCAACAAATTCAACAACAACCTCAACATTGAAAAACAACAACAAATTCAACAACAACCTCAGCATTGAAAATTAACAACAACCTCAACATTGAAAAACACCAACAAATTCAACAACAACCTCAACATTGAAAAACAACAACAACCTCAACATTGAAAAGCACCAACAAATTCAACAACAACTTCAACATTGAAAAACACCAACAAATTCAACAACAACCTCGAAATTGAAAAACACCAACAAATTCAACAACAACCTCAACATTGAAAAACAACAACAACCTCAACATTGAAAAACACCAACAAATTCAACAACAACCTCAAAATTGAAAAACAACAACAACCTCAACATTGAAAAACACCATAAAATTCAACAACAACCTCAACATTTAAAAACACCAACAATTTCAACAACAACCTCAACATTGAAAAACAACAACAATCTCAACATTGAAAAACACCAACAAATTCAACAAAAACCTCAACATTGAAAAGACCAACAAATTCAACAACAACCTCAACATTTAAAAACGCCAACAAATTCAACAACAACCTCAACATTGAAAAACAACAACCACAACATTGAAAAACACCAACAAATTCAACAGAAAATTCAACATTGAAAAACACCAACAAATTCAACAACAACCCCGACATTGAAAAACACCAACAAATTCAACAACAACCTCAACTTTGAAAAACAACAACAACCTCATCATGAAAAAACACCAACAAATTCAACAACAACCTCAACATTGAAAAACAACAACATCCTCAAAATTGAAAAACACCAACAAATTCAACAACAACTTCAACATTGAAAAACACCAACAAAATCAACATCAACCTCAACATTGAAAAACACCAAAAAACTCAACAACAACCTCAACATTGAAAAACAACAACAACCTAAACATTGAAAAACACCAACAAATTCAACAACAACCTCAACATTGAAAAACACCAACAAATTCAACAACAACCTCAACATTGAAAAACACCAACAACCTCAACATTGAAAAACACCAACAAATTCAACAACAACCTCAACATTGAAAAACAACAACATCCTCAACATTGAAAAACACCAGCAAATTCAACAACAACCTCAACATTGAAAAACAACAACAACCTCAACATTGAAAAACACCAACAAATTCAACAACAACCTCGAAATTGAAAAACAACAACAACCTCAACATTGAAAAACACCAACAAATTCAACAACAACCTCAACATTGAAAAGCACCAACAAATTCAACAACAACCTCAACATTGAAAAACAACAACAACCTCAACATTGAAAAACACCAACAAATTCAACAACAACCTCAACATTGAAAAACAACAACAACCTCAACATTGAAAAACACCAACAATTTCAACAACAACCTCAACATTGAAAAACACCAACAAATTCAACAACAACCTCAAAATTGAAAAACAACAAAATCCTAAACATTGAAAAACACCAACAAATTCAACAACAACCTCAACATTGAAAAACAACAACAACCTCAATATTGAAAAACAACAACAAATTCAACAACAACCTCAACATTGAAAAACATCAACAAATTCAACAACAACCACAGCATTGAAAAACAACAACAACCTCAACATTGAAAAACACCAACAAATTCAACAACAACCTCAACATTGAAAAACAACAACAACCTCAACATTGAAAAATACCAACAAATTCAACAACAACTTCAACATTGAAAAACACCAACAAATTCAACAACAACCTCGAAATTGAAAAACACCAACAAATACAACAACAACCTCAACATTGAAAAACAACAACAACCTCAACATTGAAAAACACCAACAAATTCAACAACAACCTCAACATTGAAATTCAACAACAAACTCAACATTGAAAAAACAACAACAAACTCAACATTGAAAAACACCAACAAATTCAACAACAACCTCAACATTGAAAAACAACAACAACCTCAACATTGAAAAACACCAACAAATTCAACAACAACCTCAACACTTAAAACACATACAAATTCAACAACAACCTCAACATTGAAACACAACAACAATCTCAACATTGAAAAACACCAACAAATTCAACAACAACCTCAACATTGAAAAACAGCAACAACCTCAACTTTGAAAAACACCAACAAATTCAACAACAACCACAACATTGAAAAACACCAACAAATTCAACAACAACCTCAACATTGAGAAACACCAACAAATTCAACAACAAACTCAACATTGAAAAACACCAACAAATTCAACAACAACCTCAACATTGAAAAACAACAACAACCTCAACATTGAAAAACACCAAAAAATTCAACAACAACCTCAACATTGAAAAGCACGAACAAATTCAACAACAACCTCAACATTGAAAAACAACAACAACCTCAACATTGAAAAACACCAACAAATTCAACAACAACCTCAACATTGAAAAACAACAACAACCTCAACATTGAAAAACACCAACAAATTCAACAACAACCTCAACATTGAAAAACAACAACAACCTCAACATTGAAAAACACCAACAATTTCAACAACAACCTCAACATTGAAAAACACCAACAAATTCAACAACAACCTCAAAATTGAAAAACAACAAAATCCTAAACATTGAAAAAACACCAACAAATTCAACAACAACCTCAACATTGAAAAACAACAACAACCTCAATATTGAAAAACAACAACAAATTCAACAACAACCTCAACATTGAAAAACATCAACAAATTCAACAACAACCACAGCATTGAAAAACAACAACAACCTCAACATTGAAAAACACCAACAAATTCAACAACAACCTCAACATTGAAAAACAACAACAACCTCAACATTGAAAAATACCAACAAATTCAACAACAACTTCAACATTGAAAAACACCAACAAATTCAACAACAACCTCGAAATTGAAAAACACCAACAAATACAACAACAACCTCAACATTGAAAAACAACAACAACCTCAACATTGAAAAACACCAACAAATTCAACAACAACCTCAACATTGAAATTCAACAACAAACTCAACATTGAAAAACAACAACAAACTCAACATTGAAAAACACCAACAAATTCAACAACAACCTCAACATTGAAAAACAACAACAACCTCAACATTGAAAAACACCAACAAATTCAACAACAACCTCAACACTTAAAAACACATACAAATTCAACAACAACCTCAACATTGAAACACAACAACAATCTCAACATTGAAAAACACCAACAAATTCAACAACAACCTCAACATTGAAAAACAGCAACAACCTCAACTTTGAAAAACACCAACAAATTCAACAACAACCACAACATTGAAAAACACCAACAAATTCAACAACAACCTCAACATTGAGAAACACCAACAAATTCAACAACAAACTCAACATTGAAAAACACCAACAAATTCAACAACAACCTCAACATTGAAAAACAACAACAACCTCAACATTGAAAAACACCAAAAAATTCAACAACAACCTCAACATTGAAAAGCACGAACAAATTCAACAACAACCTCAACATTGAAAAACAACAACAACCTCAACATTGAAAAACACCAACAAATTCAACAACAACCTCAACATTGAAAAACAACAACAACCTCAACATTGAAAAACACCAACAAATTCAACAACAACCTCAACATTGAAAAACAACAACAAACTCAACATTGAAAAACACCAACAAATTCAACAACAACCTCAACATTGAAAAACACCAACAAATTCAACAACAACCTCAACATTGAAAAACAACAACAACCTAAACATTGAAAAACACCAACAAATTCAACAACAACCTCAACATTGAAAAACAACAACAACCTCAACATTGAAAAATACCAACAAATTCAACAACAACCTCAACATTGAAAAACACCAACAAATTCAACAACAACCTCAGCATTGAAAAACAACAACAACCTCAACATTGAAAAACACCAACAAATTCAACAACAACCTCAACATTGAAAAACAACAACAACCTCAACATTGAAAAACACCAACAAATTCAACAACAACTTCAACATTGAAAAACGCCAACAAATTCAACAACAACCTCAACATTGAAAAACACCAACAAATTCAACAACAACCTCAACATTGAAAAACACCAACAAACTCAACAACATCCTCAACATTGAAAAATAACAACAACCTCAACATTGAAAAGCACGAACAAATTCAACAACAACCTCAACATTGAAAAACAACGACAACCTCAACATTGAAAAACACCATCAAATTCAAAAACAACCTCAACATTGAAAAACAACAACAACCTCAACATTGAAAAACACCAACAAATTCAACAACAACATCAACATTGAAAAACAACAACAAACACAACATTGAAAAACACCAACAAATTCAACAACAACCTCAACATTGAAAAACACCAACAAATTCAACAACAACCTCAACATTGAAAAACAACAACAACCTAAACATTGAAAAACACCAACAAATTCAACAACAACCTCAACATTGAAAAACAACAACCACCTCAACATTGAAAAACAGCAACAAATTCAACAACAACCTCAACATTGAAAAACACCGACAAATTCAACAACAACCTCAGCATTGAAAAACAACAACAACCTCAACATTGAAAAACACCAACAAATTCAACAACAACCTCAACATTGAAAAACAACAACAACCTCAACATTGAAAAACACCAACAAATTCAACAACAACTTCAACATTGAAAAACGCCAACAAATTCAACAACAACCTCAACATTGAAAAACACCAACAAATTCAACAACAACCTCAACATTGAAAAACACCAACAAACTCAACAACAACCTCAACATTGAAAAATAACAACAACCTCAACATTGAAAAACACCAACAAATTCAACAACAACCTCAACATTGAAAAACACCAACAAATTCAACAACAACCTCGAAATTGAAAAACACCAACAAATTCAACAACAACCTCAACATTGAAAAACAACAACAACCTCAACATTGAAAAACACCAACAAATTCAACAACAACCTCAAAATTGAAAAACAACAACAACCTCAACATTGAAAAACACCATCAAATTCAACAACAACCTCAACATTTAAAAACACCAACAATTTCAACAACAACCTCAACATTGAAAAACAACAACAATCTCAACATTGAAAAACACCAACAAATTCAACTAAAACCTCAACTTTGAAAAACACCAACAAATTCAACAACAACCTCAACATTGAAAAACAACAACAAACTCAACATTGAAAAACACCAACAAATTCAACAACAACCTCAACATTGAAAAACACCAACAAATTCAACAACAACCTCAACATTGAAAAACAACAACAACCTAAACATTGAAAAACACCAACAAATTCAACAACAAGCTCAACATTAAAAAACAACAACAACCTCAACATTGAAAAACACCAACAAATTCAACAACAACCTCAACATTGAAAAACACCAACAAATTCAACAACAACCTCAGCATTGAAAAACAACAACAACCTCAACATTGAAAAACACCAACAAATTCAACAACAACCTCAACATTGAAAAACAACAACAACCTCAACATTGAAAAACACCAACAAATTCAACAACAACTTCAACATTGAAAAACGCCAACAAATTCAACAACAACCTCAACATTGAAAAACACCAACAAATTCAACAACAACCTCAACATTGAAAAACACCAACAAACTCAACAACAACCTCTACATTGAAAAATAACAACAACCTCAACATTGAAAAGCACGAACAAATTCAACAACAACCTCAACATTGAAAAACAACAACAACCTCAACATTGAAAAACACCAACAAATTCAACAACAACCTCAACATTGAAAAACAACAACAACCTCAACATTGAAAAACACCAACAAATTCAACAACAACATCAACATTGAAAAACAACAACAAACACAACATTGAAAAACACCAACAAATTCAACAACAACCTCAACATTGAAAAACACCAACAAATTCAACAACAACCTCAACATTGAAAAACAACAACAACCTAAACATTGAAAAACACCAACAAATTCAACAACAACCTCAACATTGAAAAACAACAACCACCTCAACATTGAAAAACAGCAACAAATTCAACAACAACCTCAACATTGAAAAACACCGACAAATTCAACAACAACCTCAGCATTGAAAAGCAACAACAACCTCAACATTGAAAAACACCAACAAATTCAACAACAACCTCAACATTGAAAAACAACAACCACCTCAACATTGAAAAACAGCAACAAATTCAAGAACAACCTCAACATTGAAAAACACCGACAAATTCAACAACAACCTCAGCATTGAAAAACAACAACAACCTCAACATTGAAAAACACCAACAAATTCAACAACAACCTCAACATTGAAAAACAACAACAACCTCAACATTGAAAAACACCAACAAATTCAACAACAACTTCAACATTGAAAAACGCCAACAAATTCAACAACAACCTCAACATTGAAAAACACCAACAAATTCAACAACAACCTCAACATTGAAAAACACCAACAAACTCAACAACAACCTCAACATTGAAAAATAACAACAACCTCAACATTGAAAAACACCAACAAATTCAACAACAACCTCAACATTGAAAAACACCAACAAATTCAACAACAACCTCGAAATTGAAAAACACCAACAAATTCAACAACAACCTCAACATTGAAAAACAACAACAACCTCAACATTGAAAAACACCAACAAATTCAACAACAACCTCAAAATTGAAAAACAACAACAACCTCAACATTGAAAAACACCATCAAATTCAACAACAACCTCAACATTTAAAAACACCAACAATTTCAACAACAACCTCAACATTGAAAAACAACAACAATCTCAACATTGAAAAACACCAACAAATTCAACTAAAACCTCAACTTTGAAAAACACCAACAAATTCAACAACAACCTCAACATTGAAAAACAACAACAAACTCAACATTGAAAAACACCAACAAATTCAACAACAACCTCAACATTGAAAAACACCAACAAATTCAACAACAACCTCAACATTGAAAAACAACAACAACCTAAACATTGAAAAACACCAACAAATTCAACAACAAGCTCAACATTAAAAAACAACAACAACCTCAACATTGAAAAACACCAACAAATTCAACAACAACCTCAACATTGAAAAACACCAACAAATTCAACAACAACCTCAGCATTGAAAAACAACAACAACCTCAACATTGAAAAACACCAACAAATTCAACAACAACCTCAACATTGAAAAACAACAACAACCTCAACATTGAAAAACACCAACAAATTCAACAACAACTTCAACATTGAAAAACGCCAACAAATTCAACAACAACCTCAACATTGAAAAACACCAACAAATTCAACAACAACCTCAACATTGAAAAACACCAACAAACTCAACAACAACCTCTACATTGAAAAATAACAACAACCTCAACATTGAAAAGCACGAACAAATTCAACAACAACCTCAACATTGAAAAACAACAACAACCTCAACATTGAAAAACACCAACAAATTCAACAACAACCTCAACATTGAAAAACAACAACAACCTCAACATTGAAAAACACCAACAAATTCAACAATAACATCAACATTGAAAAACAACAACAAACACAACATTGAAAAACACCAACAAATTCAACAACAACCTCAACATTGAAAAACACCAACAAATTCAACAACAACCTCAACATTGAAAAACAACAACAACCTAAACATTGAAAAACACCAAGAAATTCAACAACAACCTCAACATTGAAAAACAACAACCACCTCAACATTGAAAAACAGCAACAAATTCAACAACAACCTCAACATTGAAAAACACCGACAAATTCAACAACAACCTCAGCATTGAAAAACAACAACAACCTCAACATTGAAAAACACCAACAAATTCAACAACAACCTCAACATTGAAAAACAACAACAACCTCAACATTGAAAAACACCAACAAATTCAACAACAACTTCAACATTGAAAAACGCCAACAAATTCAACAACAACCTCAACATTGAAAAACACCAACAAATTCAACAACAACCTCAACATTGAAAAACACCAACAAACTCAACAACAACCTCAACATTGAAAAATAACAACAACCTCAACATTGAAAAACACCAACAAATTCAACAACAACCTCAACATTGAAAAACACCAACAAATTCAACAACAACCTCGAAATTGAAAAACACCATCAAATTCAACAACAACCTCAACATTGAAAAACAACAACAACCTCAACATTGAAAAACACCAACAAATTCAACAACAACCTCAAAATTGAAAAACAACAACAACCTCAACATTGAAAAACACCATCAAATTCAACAACAACCTCAACATTTAAAAACACCAACAATTTCAACAACAACCTCAACATTGAAAAACAACAACAATCTCAACATTGAAAAAGACCAACAAATTCAACAAAAACCTCAACATTGAAAAGACCAACAAATTCAACAACAACCTCAACATTTACAAACGCCAACAAATTCAACAACAACCTCAACATTGAAAAACAACAACCACAACATTGAAAAACACCAACAAATTCAACAAAAAATTCAACATTGAAAAACACCAACAAATTCATCAACAACCCCGACATTGAAAAACACCAACAAATTCAACAACAACCTCAACTTTGAAAAACAACAACAACCTCATCATGAAAAAACACCAACAAATTCAACAACAACCTCAACATTGAAAAACAACAACATCCTCAAAATTGAAAAACACCAACAAATTCAACAACAACTTCAACATTGAAAAACACCAACAAAATCAACAACAACCTGAACATTGAAAAACACCAAAAAACTCAACAACAACCTCAACATTTAAAAACAACAACAACCTCAACATTGAAAAACACCAACAAATTCAACAACAACCTCAACATTGAAAAAGACCAACGAATTCAACAACAACCTCAACATTGAAAAACACCAACAACCTCAACATTGAAAAACACCAACAAATTCAACAACAACCTCAACATTGAAAAACAACAACCTCAACATTGAGAAACACCAGCAAATTCAACAACAACCTCAACATTGAAAAACAACAACAACCTCAACATTGAAAAACACCAACAAATTCAACAACAACCTCAACATTGAAAAACAGCAACAACCTCAACATTGAAAAACACCAACATATTCAACAACAACCTCAACATTGAAAAACACCAACAAATTCAACAACAACCTCAACATTGAAAAACACCAACAAATTCAACAACAACCTCAACATTGAATAACAACAACAACCTCAACATTGAAAAACACCAACAAATTCAACAACAACCTCAACATTGAAAAGCACCAACAAATTCAACAACAACCTCAACATTGAAAAACGCCAACAAATTCAACAACAACCTCAACATTGAAAAACACCAACAAATTCAACAACAACCTCAACATTGAAAAACACCAACAAACTGAACAACAACCTCAACATTGAAAAATAACAACAACCTCAACATTGAAAAACACCAATAAATTCAACAACAACCTCAACATTGAAAAACACCAACAAATTCAACAACAACCTCGAAATTGAAAAACACCATCAAATTCAACAACAACCTCAACATTGAAAAACAACAACAACCTCAACATTGAAAAACACCAACAAATTCAACAACAACCTCAAAATTGAAAAACAACAACAACCTCAACATTGAAAAACACCATCAAATTCAACAACAACCTCAACATTTAAAAACACCAACAATTTCAACAACAACCTCAACATTGAAAAACAAGAACAATCTCAACATTGAAAAACACCAACAAATTCAACAAAAACCTCAACATTGAAAAACACCAACAAATTCAACAACAACCTCAACATTTACAAACGCCAACAAATTCAACAACAACCTCAACATTGAAAAACACCAACAAATTCAACAAAAAATTCAACATTGAAAAACACCAACAAATTCATCAACAACCCCGACATTGAAAAACACCAACAAATTCAACAACAACCTCAACTTTGAAAAACAACAACAACCTCATCATGAAAAAACCCCAACAAATTCAACAACAACCTCAACATTGAAAAACAACAACATCCTCAAAATTGAAAAACACCAACAAATTCAACAACTACTTCAACATTGAAAAACACCAACAAAATCAACAACAACCTCAACATTGAAAAACACCAAAAAACTCAACAACAACCTCAACATTGAAAAACAACAACAACCTCAACATTGAAAAACACCAACAAATTCAACAACAACCTCAACATTGAAAAACACCAACGAATTCAACAACAACCTCAACATTGAAAAACACCAACAACCTCAACATTGAAAAACACCAACAAATTCAACAACAACCTCAACATTGAAAAACAACAACAACCTCAACATTGAGAAACACCAGCAAATTCAACAACAACCTCAACATTGAAAAACAACAACAACCTCAACATTGAAAAACACCAACAAATTCAACAACAACCTCAACATTGAAAAACAGCAACAACCTCAACATTGAAAAACACCAACAAATTCAACAACAACCTCAACATTGAAAAACACCAACAAATTCAACAACAACCTCAACATTGAAAAACACCAACAAATTCAACAACAACCTCAACATTGAATAACAACAACAACCTCAACATTGAAAAACACCAACAAATTCAACAACAACCTCAACATTGAAAAGCACCAACAAATTCAACAACAACCTCAACATTGAAAAACAACAACAACCTCAACATTGAAAGACACCAACAAATTCAACAACAACCTCAACATTGAAAAACAACAACAACCTCAACATTGAAAAACACCAACAAATTCAACAACAACCTCAACATTGAAAAAGAACAAGAAACTCAACATTGAAAAACACCAAAAAATTCAACAACAACCTCAACATTGAAAAACAACAACAACCTCAACATTGAAAAACACCAACAAATTCAACAACAACCTCAACATTGAAAAACACCAACAAATTCAACAACAACCTCAACATTGAAAAACAAGAACAACCTAAACATTGAAAAACACCAACAAATTCAACAACATCCTCAACATTGAAAAACAACAACAACCTCAACATTGAAAAACAACAACAAATTCAACAACAACCTCAACATTGAAAAACACCAACAAATTCAACAATAACCTCAGCATTGAAAAACAACAACAACCTCAACATTGAAAAACAACAACAACCTCAACATTGAAAAACACCAACAAATTCAACAACAACTTCAACATTGAAAAACACCAACAAATTCAACAACAACCTCGAAATTGAAAAACACCAACAAATACAACAACAACCTCAACATTGAAAAACAACAACAACCTCAACATTGAAAAACACCAACAAATTCAACAACAACCTCAACATTGAAAAACAATAACAACCTCAACATTGAAAAACACCAACAAATTCAACAACAACCTCAACATTGAAATTCAACAACAACCTCAACATTGAAAAACAACAACAAACTCAACATTGAAAAACACCAACAAATTCAACAACAACCTCAACATTGAAAAACAACAACAACCTCAACATTGAAAAACACCAACAAATTCAACAACAACCTCAACATTTAAAAACACCAACAAATTCAACAACAACCTCAACATTGAAACACAACAACAATCTCAACATTGAAAAACACCAACAAATTCAACAACAACCTCAACATTGAAAAACAGCAACAACCTCAACTTTGAAAAACACCAACAAATTCAACAACAACCACAACATTGAAAAACACCAACAAATTCAACAACAACCTCAACATTGAGAAACACCAACAAATTCAACAACAAACTCAACATTGAAAAACACCAACAAATTCAACAACAACCTCAGCATTGAAAAACAACAACAACCTCAACATTGAAAAACACCAACAAATTCAACAACAACCTCAACATTGAAAAGCACGAACAAATTCAACAACAACCTCAACATTGAAAAACAACAACAACTTCAACATTGAAAAACACCAACAAATTCAACAAGAACCTCAACATTGAAAAACAACAACAACCTCAACATTGAAAAACACCAACAACCTCAACAACAACCTCAACATTGAAAAACAACAACAAACTCAACATTGAAAAACACCAACAAATTCAACAACAACCTCAGCATTGAAAAACAACAACAACCTCAACATTGAAAAACACCAACAAATTCAACAACAACCTCAACATTGAAAAACAACAACAACCTCAACATTGAAAAACACCAACAAATTCAACAACAACTTCAACATTGAAAAACGCCTACAAATTCAACAATAACCTCAACATTGAAAAACACCAACAAATTCAACAACAACCTCAACATTGAAAAACACCAACAAACTCAACAACAACCTCAACATTGAAAAATAACAACAACCTCAACATTGAAAAACACCAACAACCTCAACAACAACCTCAACATTGAAAAACAACAACAAACTCAACATTGAAAAACACCAACAAATTCAACAACAACCTCAGCATTGAAAAACAACAACAACCTCAACATTGAAAAACACCAACAAATTCAACAACAACCTCAACATTGAAAAACAACAACAACCTCAACATTGAAAAACACCAACAAATTCAACAACAACTTCAACATTGAAAAACGCCAACAAATTCAACAATAACCTCAACATTGAAAAACACCAACAAATTCAACAACAACCTCAACATTGAAAAACACCAACAAACTCAACAACAACCTCAACATTGAAAAATAACAACAACCTCAACATTGAAAAACACCAACAAATTCAACAACAACCTCAACATTGAAAAACACCAACAAATTCAACAACAACCTCAACATTGAAAAACACCAACAAATTCAACAACAACCTCAACATTGAAAAACAACAACAACCTAAACATTGAAAAACACCAACAAATTCAACAACAACCTCAACATTGAAAAACAACAACAACCTCAACATTGAAAAACACCAACAAATTCAACAACAACCTCAACATTGAAAAACACCAACAAATTCAACAACAACCTCAGAATTGAAAAACAACAACAACCTCAACATTGAAAAACACCAACAAATTCAACAACAACCTCAACATTGAAAAACAACAACAACCTCAACATTGAAAAACACCAACAAATTCAACAACAACTTCAACATTCAAAAACGCCAACAAATACAACAACAACCTCAACATTGAAAAACACCAACAAATTCAACAACAACCTCAACATTGAAATACAACAACTACCTCAACATTGCAAAACACCAGCAAATTCAACAACAACCTCAACATTGAAAAACACCAACAAATTCAACAACAACCTCAACATTGAAAAACAACAACAACCTCAACATTGAAAAACACCAACAAATTCTACAACAACCTCGACATTGAAAAACACCCTCAAATTCAAAATCAACCTCAACATTGAAGAACACCAACAACCTCAAAATTGAAAAAACGCCAACAAATTCAACAACAACCTCAACATTTAAAAACAACAACAACCTCAACATTGAAAAACACCAACAAATTCAACAACAACCTCAACATTGAAAAACACCAACAAATTCAACAACAACCTCAACATTGAAAAACACCAACAAACTCAACAACAACCTCAACATTGAAAAATAACAACAACCTCAACAGTGAAAAACACCAACAAATTCAATAACAATCTCAACATTGAAAAACACCAACAAATTCAACAACAAACTCAAGATTGAAAAACACCCACAAATTCAACAACCTCAACATTGAAAAACAACAACAACCTCATCATTGAAAAACACCAACAAATTCAACAACAACCTCAACATTGAAAAACACCAACAAATTCAACAACAACCTCAACATTAAAAAACACCAACAACCTCAAAATAGAAAAAGACCAACAAATTCAACAACAACCTCAACATTGAAAAACAACAACAACCTCAACATTGAAAAACACCAACAAATTCAACAACAACCTCAACATTGAAAAACAAAACCAACCTCAACATTGAAAAACACCAACAAATTCAACAACAACCTCAACATTGAAAAACAACAACAACCTCAACATTGAAAAACACCAACAAATTCAACAACAACTTCAACATTGAAAAACGCCTACAAATTCAACAATAACCTCAACATTGAAAAACACCAACAAATTCAACAACAACCTCAACATTGAAAAACACCAACAAACTCAACAACAACCTCAACATTGAAAAATAACAACAACCTCAACATTGAAAAACACCAACAAATTCAACAACAACCTCAACATTGAAAAACACCAACAAATTCAACAACAACCTCAACATTGAAAAACACCAACAAATTCAACAACAACCTCAACATTGAAAAACAACAACAACCTAAACATTGAAAAACACCAACAAATTCAACAACAACCTCAACATTGAAAAACAACAACAACCTCAACATTGAAAAACACCAACAAATTCAACAACAACCTCAACATTGAAAAACACCAACAAATTCAACATCAACCTCAGAATTGAAAAACAACAACAACCTCAACATTGAAAAACACCAACAAATTCAACAACAACCTCAACATTGAAAAACAACAACAACCTCAACATTGAAAAACACCAACAAATTCAACAACAACTTCAACATTGAAAAACGCCAACAAATTCAACAACAACCTCGAAATTGAAAAACATCAACAAATACAACAACAACCTCAACATTGAAAAACAACAACAACCTCAACATTGAAAAACACCAACAAATTCAACAACAACCTCAACATTGAAATACAACAACTACCTCAACATTGCAAAACACCAGCAAATTCAACAACAACCTCAACATTGAAAAACACCAACAAATTCAACAACAACCTCAACATTGAAAAACAACAACAACCTCAACATTGAAAAACACCAACAAATTCAACAACAACCTCGACATTGAAAAACACCCTCAAATTCAAAATCAACCTCAACATTGAAGAACACCAACAACCTCAAAATTGAAAAAACGCCAACAAATTCAACAACAACCTCAACATTTAAAAACAACAACAACCTCAACATTGAAAAACACCAACAAATTCAACCACAACCTCAACATTGAAAAACACCAACAAATTCAACAACAACCTCAACATTGAAAAACACCAACAAACTCAACAACAACCTCAACATTGAAAAATAACAACAACCTCAACAGTGAAAAACACCAACAAATTCAATAACAATCTCAACATTGAAAAACACCAACAAATTCAACAACAAACTCAAGATTGAAAAACACCCACAAATTCAACAACCTCAACATTGAAAAACAACAACAACCTCATCATTGAAAAACACCAACAAATTCAACAACAACCTCAGCATTGAAAAACACCAACAAATTCAACAACAAGCTCAACATTAAAAAACACCAACAACCTCAACATTGAAAAAGACCAACAAATTCAACAACAACCTCAACATTGAAAAACAACAACAACCTCAACATTGAAAAACACCAACAAATTCAACAACAACCTCAACATTGAAAAACAAAACCAACCTCAACATTGAAAAACACCAACAAATTCAACAGCAACCTCAACATTGAAAAACAACAACAAACTCAGCATTGAAAAACACCAACAAATTCAACAACAACCTCTACATTGAAAAACAACAACAACCTCAACATTGAAAAACACCAACAATTTCAACAATAACCTCAACATTGAAAAACAACAACAACCTCAACATTGAAAAACACCAACAAATTCAACAACAACCTCAACATTGAAAAACACCAACAAATTCAACAACAACCTCAACATTGAAAAACAACAACAACCTCAACATTGAAAAACACCAACAAATTCAACAACAACCTCAACATTGAAAAACACCAACAAATTCAACAACAACCTCAACATTGAAAAACAACAACAACCTCAACATTGAAAAACACCAACAAATTCAACAACAACTTCAACATTGAAAAACACCAACAAATTCAACAACAACCTCGAAATTGAAAAACACCAACAAATACAACAACAACCTCAACATTGAAAAACAACAACAACCTCAACATTGAAAAACACCAACAAATTCAACAACAACCTCAACATTGAAAAACAATAACAACCTCAACATTGAAAAACACCAACAAATTCAACAACAACCTCAACATTGAAATTCAACAACAACCTCAACATTGAAAAACAACAACAAACTCAACATTGAAAAACACCAACAAATTCAACAACAACCTCAACATTGAAAAACAACAACAACCTCAACATTGAAAAACACCAACAAATTCAACAACAACCTCAACATTTAAAAACACCAACAAATTCAACAACAACCTCAACATTGAAACACAACAACAATCTCAACATTGAAAAACACCAACTAATTCAACAACAACCTCAACATTGAAAAACAGCAACAACCTCAAATTTGAAAAACACCAACAAATTCAACAACAACCACAACATTGAAAAACACCAACAAATTCAACAACAACCTCAACATGGAGAAACACCAACAAATTCAACAACAAACTCAACATTGAAAAACACCAACAAATTCAACAACAACCTCAGCATTGAAAAACAACAACAACCTCAACATTGAAAAACACCAACAAATTCAACAACAACCTCAACATTGAAAAGCACGAACAAATTCAACAACAACCTCAACATTGAAAAACAACAACAACTTCAACATTGAAAAACACCAACAAATTCAACAAGAACCTCAACATTGAAAAACAACAACAACCTCAACATTGAAAAACACCAACAACCTCAACAACAACCTCAACATTGAAAAACAACAACAAACTCAACATTGAAAAACACCAACAAATTCAACAACAACCTCAGCATTGAAAAACAACAACAACCTCAACATTGAAAAACACCAACAAATTCAACAACAACCTCAACATTGAAAAACAGCAACAACCTCAACATTGAAAAACACCAACAAATTCAACAACAACTTCAACATTGAAAAACGCCTACAAATTCAACAATAACCTCAACATTGAAAAACACCAACAAATTCAACAACAACCTCAACATTGAAAAACACCAACAAACTCAACAACAACCTCAACATTGAAAAATAACAACAACCTCAACATTGAAAAACACCAACAAATTCAACAACAACCTCAACATTGAAAAACACCAACAAATTCAACAACAACCTCAACATTGAAAAACACCAACAAATTCAACAACAACCTCAACATTGAAAAACAACAACAACCTAAACATTGAAAAACACCAACAAATTCAACAACAACCTCAACATTGAAAAACAACAACAACCTCAACATTGAAAAACACCAACAAATTCAACAACAACCTCAACATTGAAAAACACCAACAAATTCAACAACAACCTCAGAATTGAAAAACAACAACAACCTCAACATTGAAAAACACCAACAAATTCAACAACAACCTCAACATTGAAAAACAACAACAACCTCAACATTGAAAAACACCAACAAATTCAACAACAACTTCAACATTGAAAAACGCCAACAAATTCAACAACAACCTCGAAATTGAAAAACATCAACAAATACAACAACAACCTCAACATTGAAAAACAACAACAACCTCAACATTGAAAAACACCAACAAATTCAACAACAACCTCAACATTGAAATACAACAACTACCTCAACATTGCAAAACACCAGCAAATTCAACAACAACCTCAACATTGAAAAACACCAACAAATTCAACAACAACCTCAACATTGAAAAACGACAACAACCTCAACATTGAAAAACACCAACAAATTCAACAACAACCTCGACATTGAAAAACACCCTCAAATTCAAAATCAACCTCAACATTGAAGAACACCAACAACCTCAAAATTGAAAAAACGCCAACAAATTCAACAACAACCTCAACATTTAAAAACAACAACAACCTCAACATTGAAAAACACCAACAAATTCAACCACAACCTCAACATTGAAAAACACCAACAAATTCAACAACAACCTCAACATTGAAAAACACCAACAAACTCAACAACAACCTCAACATTGAAAAATAACAACAACCTCAACAGTGAAAAACACCAACAAATTCAATAACAATCTCAACATTGAAAAACACCAACAAATTCAACAACAAACACAAGATTGAAAAACACCCACAAATTCAACAACCTCAACATTGAAAAACAACAACAACCTCATCATTGAAAAACACCAACAAATTCAACAACAACCTCAACATTGAAAAACACCAACAAATTCAACAACAACCTCAACATTAAAAAACACCAACAACCTCAACATAGAAAAAGACCAACAAATTCAACAACAACCTCAACATTGAAAAACAACAACAACCTCAACATTGAAAAACACCAACAAATTCAACAACAACCTCAACATTGAAAAACAAAACCAACCTCAACATTGAAAAACACCAACAAATTCAACAACAACCTCAACATTTAAAAACACCAACAAATTCAACAACAACCTCAACATTGAAACACAACAACAATCTCAACATTGAAAAACACCAACAAATTCAACAACAACCTCAACATTGAAAAACAGCAACAACCTCAACTTTGAAAAACACCAACAAATTCAACAACAACCACAACATTGAAAAACACCAACAAATTCAACAACAACCTCAACATTGAGAAACACCAACAAATTCAACAACAACCTCAACATTGAAAAGCACGAACAAATTCAACAACAACCTCAACATTGAAAAACAACAACAACTTCAACATTGAAAAACACCAACAAATTCAACAAGAACATCAACATTGAAAAACAACAACAACCTCAACATTGAAAAACACCAACAACCTCAACAACAACCTCAACATTGAAAAACAACAACAAACTCAACATTGAAAAACACCAACAAATTCAACAACAACCTCAGCATTGAAAAACAACAACAACCTCAACATTGAAAAACACCAACAAATTCAACAACAACCTCAACATTGAAAAACAACAACAACCTCAACATTGAAAAACACCAACAAATTCAACAACATCTTCAACATTGAAAAACGCCTACAAATTCAACAATAACCTCAACATTGAAAAACACCAACAAATTCAACAACAACCTCAACATTGAAAAACACCAACAAACTCAACAACAACCTCAACATTGAAAAATAACAACAACCTCAACATTGAAAAACACCAACAAATTCAACAACAACCTCAACATTGAAAAACACCAACAAATTCAACAACAACCTCAACATTGAAAAACACCAACAAATTCAACAACAACCTCAACATTGAAAAACAACAACAACCTAAACATTGAAAAACACCAACAAATTCAACAACAACCTCAACATTGAAAAACAACAACAACCTCAACATTGAAAAACACCAACAAATTCAACAACAACCTCAACATTGAAAAACACCAACAAATTCAACAACAACCTCAGAATTGAAAAACAACAACAACCTCAACATTGAAAAACACCAACAAATTCAACAACAACCTCAACATTGAAAAACAACAACAACCTCAACATTGAAAAACACCAACAAATTCAACAACAACTTCAACATTCAAAAACGCCAACAAATTCAACAACAACCTCGAAATTGAAAAACATCAACAAATACAACAACAACCTCAACATTGAAAAACACCAACAAATTCAACAACAACCTCAACATTGAAATACAACAACTACCTCAACATTGCAAAACACCAGCAAATTCAACAACAACCTCAACATTGAAAAACACCAACAAATTCAACAACAACCTCAACATTGAAAAACAACAACAACCTCAACATTGAAAAACACCAACAAATTCAACAACAACCTCGACATTGAAAAACACCCTCAAATTCAAAATCAACCTCAACATTGAAGAACACCAACAACCTCAAAATTGAAAAAACGCCAACAAATTCAACAACAACCTCAACATTTAAAAACAACAACAACCTCAACATTGAAAAACACCAACAAATTCAACAACAACCTCAACATTGAAAAACACCAACAAATTCAACAACAACCTCAACATTGAAAAACACCAACAAACTCAACAACAACCTCAACATTGAAAAATAACAACAACCTCAACAGTGAAAAACACCAACAAATTCAATAACAATCTCAACATTGAAAAACACCAACAAATTCAACAACAAACTCAAGATTGAAAAACACCCACAAATTCAACAACCTTAACATTGAAAAACAACAACAACCTCATCATTGAAAAACACCAACAAATTCAACAACAACCTCAACATTGAAAAACACCAACAAATTCAACAACAACCTCAACATTAAAAAACACCAACAACCTCAAATAGAAAAAGACCAACAAATTCAACAACAACCTCAACATTGAAAAACAACAACAACCTCAACATTGAAAAACACCAACAAATTCAACAACAACCTCAACATTGAAAAACAAAACCAACCTCAACATTGAAAAACACCAACAAATTCAACAGCAACCTCAACATTGAAAAACAACAACAAACTCAGCATTGAAAAACACCAACAAATTCAACAACAACCTCAGCATTGAAAAACAACAACAACCTCAACATTGAAAAACACCAACAAATTCAACAACAACCTCAACATTGAAAAACAACAACAACCTCAACATTGAAAAACACCAACAAATTCAACAACAACTTCAACATTGAAAAACGCCTACAAATTCAACAATAACCTCAACATTGAAAAACACCAACAAATTCAACAACAACCTCAACATTGAAAAACACCAACAAACTCAACAACAACCTCAACATTGAAAAATAACAACAACCTCAACATTGAAAAACACCAACAAATTCAACAACAACCTCAACATTGAAAAACACCAACAAATTCAACAACAACCTCAACATTGAAAAACACCAACAAATTCAACAACAACCTCAACATTGAAAAACAACAACAACCTAAACATTGAAAAACACCAACAAATTCAACAACAACCTCAACATTGAAAAACAACAACAACCTCAACATTGAAAAACACCAACAAATTCAACAACAACCTCAACATTGAAAAACACCAACAAATTCAACAACAACCTCAGAATTGAAAAACAACAACAACCTCAACATTGAAAAACACCAACAAATTCAACAACAACCTCAACATTGAAAAACAACAACAACCTCAACATTGAAAAACACCAACAAATTCAACAACAACTTCAACATTGAAAAACGCCAACAAATTCAACAACAACCTCGAAATTGAAAACATCAAAAAATACAACAACAACCTCAACATTGAAAAACAACAACAACCTCAACATTGAAAAACACCAACAAATTCAACAACAACCTCAACATTGAAATACAACAACTACCTCAACATTGCAAAACACCAGCAAATTCAACAACAACCTCAACATTGAAAAACACCAACAAATTCAACAACAACCTCAACATTGAAAAACAACAACAACCTCAACATTGAAAAACACCAACAAATTCAACAACAACCTCGACATTGAAAAACACCCTCAAATTCAAAATCAACCTCAACATTGAAGAACACCAACAACCTCAAAATTGAAAAAACGCCAACAAATTCAACAACAACCTCAACATTTAAAAACAACAACAACCTCAACATTGAAAAACACCAACAAATTCAACAACAACCTCAACATTGAAAAACACCAACAAATTCAACAACAACCTCAACATTGAAAAACACCAACAAATTCAACAAAAAATTCAACATTGAAAAACACCAACAAATTCATCAACAACCCCGACATTGAAAAACACCAACAAATTCAACAACAACCTCAACTTTGAAAAACAACAACAACCTCATCATGAAAAAACCCCAACAAATTCAACAACAACCTCAACATTGAAAAACAACAACATCCTCAAAATTGAAAAACACCAACAAATTCAACAACTACTTCAACATTGAAAAACACCAACAAAATCAACAACAACCTCAACATTGAAAAACACCAAAAAACTCAACAACAACCTCAACATTGAAAAACAACAACAACCTCAACATTGAAAAACACCAACAAATTCAACAACAACCTCAACATTGAAAAACACCAACGAATTCAACAACAACCTCAACATTGAAAAACACCAACAACCTCAACATTGAAAAACACCAACAAATTCAACAACAACCTCAACATTGAAAAACAACAACAACCTCAACATTGAGAAACACCAGCAAATTCAACAACAACCTCAACATTGAAAAACAACAACAACCTCAACATTGAAAAACACCAACAAATTCAACAACAACCTCAACATTGAAAAACAGCAACAACCTCAACATTGAAAAACACCAACAAATTCAACAACAACCTCAACATTGAAAAACACCAACAAATTCAACAACAACCTCAACATTGAAAAACACCAACAAATTCAACAACAACCTCAACATTGAATAACAACAACAACCTCAACATTGAAAAACACCAACAAATTCAACAACAACCTCAACATTGAAAAGCACCAACAAATTCAACAACAACCTCAACATTGAAAAACAACAACAACCTCAACATTGAAAGACACCAACAAATTCAACAACAACCTCAACATTGAAAAACAACAACAACCTCAACATTGAAAAACACCAACAAATTCAACAACAACCTCAACATTGAAAAAGAACAAGAAACTCAACATTGAAAAACACCAAAAAATTCAACAACAACCTCAACATTGAAAAACAACAACAACCTCAACATTGAAAAACACCAACAAATTCAACAACAACCTCAACATTGAAAAACACCAACAAATTCAACAACAACCTCAACATTGAAAAACAAGAACAACCTAAACATTGAAAAACACCAACAAATTCAACAACATCCTCAACATTGAAAAACAACAACAACCTCAACATTGAAAAACAACAACAAATTCAACAACAACCTCAACATTGAAAAACACCAACAAATTCAACAATAACCTCAGCATTGAAAAACAACAACAACCTCAACATTGAAAAACAACAACAACCTCAACATTGAAAAACACCAACAAATTCAACAACAACTTCAACATTGAAAAACACCAACAAATTCAACAACAACCTCGAAATTGAAAAACACCAACAAATACAACAACAACCTCAACATTGAAAAACAACAACAACCTCAACATTGAAAAACACCAACAAATTCAACAACAACCTCAACATTGAA
Organism: Isurus oxyrinchus; assembly: GCA_026770705.1. NCBI lineage: Eukaryota > Metazoa > Chordata > Chondrichthyes > Lamniformes > Lamnidae > Isurus > Isurus oxyrinchus. The sequence goes on from JANJGN010000208.1 coordinate 890,653, forward strand.
AAACAATAACAACCTCAACATTGAAAAACACCAACAAATTCAACAACAACCTCAACATTGAAATTCAACAACAACCTCAACATTGAAAAACAACAACAAACTCAACATTGAAAAACACCAACAAATTCAACAACAACCTCAACATTGAAAAACAACAACAACCTCAACATTGAAAAACACCAACAAATTCAACAACAACCTCAACATTTAAAAACACCAACAAATTCAACAACAACCTCAACATTGAAACACAACAACAATCTCAACATTGAAAAACACCAACAAATTCAACAACAACCTCAACATTGAAAAACAGCAACAACCTCAACTTTGAAAAACACCAACAAATTCAACAACAACCACAACATTGAAAAACACCAACAAATTCAACAACAACCTCAACATTGAGAAACACCAACAAATTCAACAACAAACTCAACATTGAAAAACACCAACAAATTCAACAACAACCTCAGCATTGAAAAACAACAACAACCTCAACATTGAAAAACACCAACAAATTCAACAACAACCTCAACATTGAAAAGCACGAACAAATTCAACAACAACCTCAACATTGAAAAACAACAACAACTTCAACATTGAAAAACACCAACAAATTCAACAAGAACCTCAACATTGAAAAACAACAACAACCTCAACATTGAAAAACACCAACAACCTCAACAACAACCTCAACATTGAAAAACAACAACAAACTCAACATTGAAAAACACCAACAAATTCAACAACAACCTCAGCATTGAAAAACAACAACAACCTCAACATTGAAAAACACCAACAAATTCAACAAGAACCTCAACATTGAAAAACAACAACAACCTCAACATTGAAAAACACCAACAAATTCAACAACAACTTCAACATTGAAAAACGCCTACAAATTCAACAATAACCTCAACATTGAAAAACACCAACAAATTCAACAACAACCTCAACATTGAAAAACACCAACAAACTCAACAACAACCTCAACATTGAAAAATAACAACAACCTCAACATTGAAAAACACCAACAACCTCAACAACAACCTCAACATTGAAAAACAACAACAAACTCAACATTGAAAAACACCAACAAATTCAACAACAACCTCAGCATTGAAAAACAACAACAACCTCAACATTGAAAAACACCAACAAATTCAACAACAACCTCAACATTGAAAAACAACAACAACCTCAACATTGAAAAACACCAACAAATTCAACAACAACTTCAACATTGAAAAACGCCAACAAATTCAACAATAACCTCAACATTGAAAAACACCAACAAATTCAACAACAACCTCAACATTGAAAAACACCAACAAAATCAACAACAACCTCAACATTGAAAAATAACAACAACCTCAACATTGAAAAACACCAACAAATTCAACAACAACCTCAACATTGAAAAACACCAACAAATTCAACAACAACCTCAACATTGAAAAACACCAACAAATTCAACAACAACCTCAACATTGAAAAACAACAACAACCTAAACATTGAAAAACACCAACAAATTCAACAACAACCTCAACATTGAAAAACAACAACAACCTCAACATTGAAAAACACCAACAAATTCAACAACAACCTCAACATTGAAAAACACCAACAAATTCAACAACAACCTCAGAATTGAAAAACAACAACAACCTCAACATTGAAAAACACCAACAAATTCAACAACAACCTCAACATTGAAAAACAACAACAACCTCAACATTGAAAAACACCAACAAATTCAACAACAACTTCAACATTCAAAAACGCCAACAAATACAACAACAACCTCAACATTGAAAAACACCAACAAATTCAACAACAACCTCAACATTGAAATACAACAACTACCTCAACATTGCAAAACACCAGCAAATTCAACAACAACCTCAACATTGAAAAACACCAACAAATTCAACAACAACCTCAACATTGAAAAACAACAACAACCTCAACATTGAAAAACACCAACAAATTCAACAACAACCTCGACATTGAAAAACACCCTCAAATTCAAAATCAACCTCAACATTGAAGAACACCAACAACCTCAAAATTGAAAAAACGCCAACAAATTCAACAACAACCTCAACATTTAAAAACAACAACAACCTCAACATTGAAAAACACCAACAAATTCAACAACAACCTCAACATTGAAAAACACCAACAAATTCAACAACAACCTCAACATTGAAAAACACCAACAAACTCAACAACAACCTCAACATTGAAAAATAACAACAACCTCAATAGTGAAAAACACCAACAAATTCAATAACAATCTCAACATTGAAAAACACCAACAAATTCAACAACAAACTCAAGATTGAAATACACCCACAAATTCAACAACCTCAACATTGAAAAACAACAACAACCTCATCATTGAAAAACACCAACAAATTCAACAACAACCTCAACAGTGAAAAACACCAACAAATTCAACAACAACCTCAACATTAAAAAACACCAACAACCTCAAAATAGAAAAAGACCAACAAATTCAACAACAACCTCAACATTGAAAAACAACAACAACCTCAACATTGAAAAACACCAACAAATTCAACAACAACCTCAACATTGAAAAACAAAACCAACCTCAACATTGAAAAACACCAACAAATTCAACAACAACCTCAACATTGAAAAACAACAACAACCTCAACATTGAAAAACACCAACAAATTCAACAACAACTTCAACATTGAAAAACGCCTACAAATTCAACAATAACCTCAACATTGAAAAACACCAACAAATTCAACAACAACCTCAACATTGAAAAACACCAACAAACTCAACAACAACCTCAACATTGAAAAATAACAACAACCTCAACATTGAAAAACACCAACAAATTCAACAACAACCTCAACATTGAAAAACACCAACAAATTCAACAACAACCTCAACATTGAAAAACACCAACAAATTCAACAACAACCTCAACATTGAAAAACAACAACAACCTAAACATTGAAAAACACCAACAAATTCAACAACAACCTCAACATTGAAAAACAACAACAACCTCAACATTGAAAAACACCAACAAATTCAACAACAACCTCAACATTGAAAAACACCAACAAATTCAACATCAACCTCAGAATTGAAAAACAACAACAACCTCAACATTGAAAAACACCAACAAATTCAACAACAACCTCAACATTGAAAAACAACAACAACCTCAACATTGAAAAACACGAACAAATTCAACAACAACTTCAACATTGAAAAACGCCAACAAATTCAACAACAACCTCGAAATTGAAAAACATCAACAAATACAACAACAACCTCAACATTGAAAAACAACAACAACCTCAACATTGAAAAACACCAACAAATTCAACAACAACCTCAACATTGAAATACAACAACTACCTCAACATTGCAAAACACCAGCAAATTCAACAACAACCTCAACATTGAAAAACACCAACAAATTCAACAACAACCTCAACATTGAAAAACAACAACAACCTCAACATTGAAAAACACCAACAAATTCAACAACAACCTCGACATTGAAAAACACCCTCAAATTCAAAATCAACCTCAACATTGAAGAACACCAACAACCTCAAAATTGAAAAAACGCCAACAAATTCAACAACAACCTCAACATTTAAAAACAACAACAACCTCAACATTGAAAAACACCAACAAATTCAACAACAACCTCAACATTGAAAAACACCAACAAATTCAACAACAACCTCAACATTGAAAAACACCAACAAACTCAACAACAACCTCAACATTGAAAAATAACAACAACCTCAACAGTGAAAAACACCAACAAATTCAATAACAATCTCAACATTGAAAAACACCAACAAATTCAACAACAAACTCAAGATTGAAAAACACCCACAAATTCAACAACCTCAACATTGAAAAACAACAACAACCTCATCATTGAAAAACACCAACAAATTCAACAACAACCTCAACATTGAAAAACACCAACAAATTCAACAACAAGCTCAACATTAAAAAACACCAACAACCTCAACATTGAAAAAGACCAACAAATTCAACAACAACCTCAACATTGAAAAACAACAACAACCTCAACATTGAAAAACACCAACAAATTCAACAACAACCTCAACATTGAAAAACAAAACCAACCTCAACATTGAAAAACACCAACAAATTCAACAGCAACCTCAACATTGAAAAACAACAACAAACTCAGCATTGAAAAACACCAACAAATTCAACAACAACCTCTACATTGAAAAACAACAACAACCTCAACATTGAAAAACACCAACAAATTCAACAATAACCTCAACATTGAAAAACAACAACAACCTCAACATTGAAAAACACCAACAAATTCAACAACAACCTCAACATTGAAAAACACCAACAAATTCAACAACAACCTCAACATTGAAAAACAACAACAACCTCAACATTGAAAAACACCAACAAATTCAACAACAACCTCAACATTGAAAAACACCAACAAATTCAACAACAACCTCAACATTGAAAAACAACAACAACCTCAACATTGAAAAACACCAACAAATTCAACAACAACTTCAACATTGAAAAACACCAACAAATTCAACAACAACCTCGAAATTGAAAAACACCAACAAATACAACAACAACCTCAACATTGAAAAACAACAACAACCTCAACATTGAAAAACACCAACAAATTCAACAACAACCTCAACATTGAAAAACAATAACAACCTCAACATTGAAAAACACCAACAAATTCAACAACAACCTCAACATTAAAAAACACCAACAACCTCAAAATAGAAAAAGACCAACAAATTCAACAACAACCTCAACATTGAAAAACAACAACAACCTCAACATTGAAAAACACCAACAAATTCAACAACAACCTCAACATTGAAAAACAAAACCAACCTCAACATTGAAAAACACCAACAAATTCAACAACAACCTCAACATTGAAAAACAACAACAACCTCAACATTGAAAAACACCAACAAATTCAACAACAACTTCAACATTGAAAAACGCCTACAAATTCAACAATAACCTCAACATTGAAAAACACCAACAAATTCAACAACAACCTCAACATTGAAAAACACCAACAAACTCAACAACAACCTCAACATTGAAAAATAACAACAACCTCAACATTGAAAAACACCAACAAATTCAACAACAACCTCAACATTGAAAAACACCAACAAATTCAACAACAACCTCAACATTGAAAAACACCAACAAATTCAACAACAACCTCAACATTGAAAAACAACAACAACCTAAACATTGAAAAACACCAACAAATTCAACAACAACCTCAACATTGAAAAACAACAACAACCTCAACATTGAAAAACACCAACAAATTCAACAACAACCTCAACATCGAAAAACACCAACAAATTCAACATCAACCTCAGAATTGAAAAACAACAACAACCTCAACATTGAAAAACACCAACAAATTCAACAACAACCTCAACATTGAAAAACAACAACAACCTCAACATTGAAAAACACGAACAAATTCAACAACAACTTCAACATTGAAAAACGCCAACAAATTCAACAACAACCTCGAAATTGAAAAACATCAACAAATACAACAACAACCTCAACATTGAAAAACAACAACAACCTCAACATTGAAAAACACCAACAAATTCAACAACAACCTCAACATTGAAATACAACAACTACCTCAACATTGCAAAACACCAGCAAATTCAACAACAACCTCAACATTGAAAAACACCAACAAATTCAACAACAACCTCAACATTGAAAAACAACAACAACCTCAACATTGAAAAACACCAACAAATTCAACAACAACCTCGACATTGAAAAACACCCTCAAATTCAAAATCAACCTCAACATTGAAGAACACCAACAACCTCAAAATTGAAAAAACGCCAACAAATTCAACAACAACCTCAACATTTAAAAACAACAACAACCTCAACACTGAAAAACACCAACAAATTCAACAACAACCTCAACATTGAAAAACACCAACAAATTCAACAACAACCTCAACATTGAAAAACACCAACAAACTCAACAACAACCTCAACATTGAAAAATAACAACAACCTCAACAGTGAAAAACACCAACAAATTCAATAACAATCTCAACATTGAAAAACACCAACAAATTCAACAACAAACTCAAGATTGAAAAACACCCACAAATTCAACAACCTCAACATTGAAAAACAACAACAACCTCATCATTGAAAAACACCAACAAATTCAACAACAACCTCAACATTGAAAAACACCAACAAATTCAACAACAAGCTCAACATTAAAAAACACCAACAACCTCAACATTGAAAAAGACCAACAAATTCAACAACAACCTCAACATTGAAAAACAACAACAACCTCAACATTGAAAAACACCAACAAATTCAACAACAACCTCAACATTGAAAAACAAAACCAACCTCAACATTGAAAAACACCAACAAATTCAACAGCAACCTCAACATTGAAAAACAACAACAAACTCAGCATTGAAAAACACCAACAAATTCAACAACAACCTCTACATTGAAAAACAACAACAACCTCAACATTGAAAAACACCAACAAATTCAACAATAACCTCAACATTGAAAAACAACAACAACCTCAACATTGAAAAACACCAACAAATTCAACAACAACCTCAACATTGAAAAACACCAACAAATTCAACAACAACCTCAACATTGAAAAACAACAACAACCTCAACATTGAAAAACACCAACAAATTCAACAACAACCTCAACATTGAAAAACACCAACAAATTCAACAACAACCTCAACATTGAAAAACAACAACAACCTCAACATTGAAAAACACCAACAAATTCAACAACAACTTCAACATTGAAAAACACCAACAAATTCAACAACAACCTCGAAATTGAAAAACACCAACAAATACAACAACAACCTCAACATTGAAAAACAACAACAACCTCAACATTGAAAAACACCAACAAATTCAACAACAACCTCAACATTGAAAAACAATAACAACCTCAACATTGAAAAACACCAACAAATTCAACAACAACCTCAACATTGAAATTCAACAACAACCTCAACATTGAAAAACAACAACAAACTCAACATTGAAAAACACCAACAAATTCAACAACAACCTCAACTTTGAAAAACAACAACAACCTCAACATTGAAAAACACCAACAAATTCAACAACAACCTCAACATTTAAAAACACCAACAAATTCAACAACAACCTCAACATTGAAACACAACAACAATCTCAACATTGAAAAACACCAACAAATTCAACAACAACCTCAACATTGAAAAACAGCAACAACCTCAACTTTGAAAAACACCAACAAATTCAACAACAACCACAACATTGAAAAACACCAACAAATTCAACAACAACCTCAACATGGAGAAACACCAACAAATTCAACAACAAACTCAACATTGAAAAACACCAACAAATTCAACAACAACCTCAGCATTGAAAAACAACAACAACCTCAACATTGAAAAACACCAACAAATTCAACAACAACCTCAACATTGAAAAGCACGAACAAATTCAACAACAACCTCAACATTGAAAAACAACAACAACTTCAACATTGAAAAACACCAACAAATTCAACAAGAACCTCAACATTGAAAAACAACAACAACCTCAACATTGAAAAACACCAACAACCTCAACAACAACCTCAACATTGAAAAACAACAACAAACTCAACATTGAAAAACACCAACAAATTCAACAACAACCTCAGCATTGAAAAACAACAACAACCTCAACATTGAAAAACAGCAACAAATTCAACAACAACCTCAACATTGAAAAACAACAACAACCTCAACATTGAAAAACACCAACAAATTCAACAACAACTTCAACATTGAAAAACGCCTACAAATTCAACAATAACCTCAACATTGAAAAACACCAACAAATTCAACAACAACCTCAACATTGAAAAACACCAACAAACTCAACAACAACCTCAACATTGAAAAATAACAACAACCTCAACATTGAAAAACACCAACAAATTCAACAACAACCTCAACATTGAAAAACACCAACAAATTCAACAACAACCTCAACATTGAAAAACACCAACAAATTCAACAACAACCTCAACATTGAAAAACAACAACAACCTAAACATTGAAAAACACCAACAAATTCAACAACAACCTCAACATTGAAAAACAACAACAACCTCAACATTGAAAAACACCAACAAATTCAACAACAACCTCAACATTGAAAAACACCAACAAATTCAACAACAACCTCAGAATTGAAAAACAACAACAACCTCAACATTGAAAAACACCAACAAATTCAACAACAACCTCAACATTGAAAAACAACAACAACCTCAACATTGAAAAACACCAACAAATTCAACAACAACTTCAACATTGAAAAACGCCAACAAATTCAACAACAACCTCGAAATTGAAAAACATCAACAAATACAACAACAACCTCAACATTGAAAAACAACAACAACCTCAACATTGAAAAACACCAACAAATTCAACAACAACCTCAACATTGAAATACAACAACTACCTCAACATTGCAAAACACCAGCAAATTCAACAACAACCTCAACATTGAAAAACACCAACAAATTCAACAACAACCTCAACATTGAAAAACGACAACAACCTCAACATTGAAAAACACCAACAAATTCAACAACAACCTCGACATTGAAAAACACCCTCAAATTCAAAATCAACCTCAACATTGAAGAACACCAACAACCTCAAAATTGAAAAAACGCCAACAAATTCAACAACAACCTCAACATTTAAAAACAACAACAACCTCAACATTGAAAAACACCAACAAATTCAACCACAACCTCAACATTGAAAAACACCAACAAATTCAACAACAACCTCAACATTGAAAAACACCAACAAACTCAACAACAACCTCAACATTGAAAAATAACAACAACCTCAACAGTGAAAAACACCAACAAATTCAATAACAATCTCAACATTGAAAAACACCAACAAATTCAACAACAAACTCAAGATTGAAAAACACCCACAAATTCAACAACCTCAACATTGAAAAACAACAACAACCTCATCATTGAAAAACACCAACAAATTCAACAACAACCTCAACATTGAAAAACACCAACAAATTCAACAACAACCTCAACATTAAAAAACACCAACAACCTCAACATAGAAAAAGACCAACAAATTCAACAACAACCTCAACATTGAAAAACAACAACAACCTCAACATTGAAAAACACCAACAAATTCAACAACAACCTCAACATTGAAAAACAAAACCAACCTCAACATTGAAAAACACCAACAAATTCAACAACAACCTCAACATTTAAAAACACCAACAAATTCAACAACAACCTCAACATTGAAACACAACAACAATCTCAACATTGAAAAACACCAACAAATTCAACAACAACCTCAACATTGAAAAACAGCAACAACCTCAACTTTGAAAAACACCAACAAATTCAACAACAACCACAACATTGAAAAACACCAACAAATTCAACAACAACCTCAACATTGAGAAACACCAACAAATTCAACAACAAACTCAACATTGAAAAACACCAACAAATTCAACAACAACCTCAGCATTGAAAAACAACAACAACCTCAACATTGAAAAACACCAACAAATTCAACAACAACCTCAACATTGAAAAGCACGAACAAATTCAACAACAACCTCAACATTGAAAAACAACAACAACTTCAACATTGAAAAACACCAACAAATTCAACAAGAACCTCAACATTGAAAAACAACAACAACCTCAACATTGAAAAACACCAACAACCTCAACAACAACCTCAACATTGAAAAACAACAACAAACTCAACATTGAAAAACACCAACAAATTCAACAACAACCTCAGCATTGAAAAACAACAACAACCTCAACATTGAAAAACACCAACAAATTCAACAACAACCTCAACATTGAAAAACAACAACAACCTCAACATTGAAAAACACCAACAAATTCAACAACATCTTCAACATTGAAAAACGCCTACAAATTCAACAATAACCTCAACATTGAAAAACACCAACAAATTCAACAACAACCTCAACATTGAAAAACACCAACAAACTCAACAACAACCTCAACATTGAAAAATAACAACAACCTCAACATTGAAAAACACCAACAAATTCAACAACAACCTCAACATTGAAAAACACCAACAAATTCAACAACAACCTCAACATTGAAAAACACCAACAAATTCAACAACAACCTCAACATTGAAAAACAACAACAACCTAAACATTGAAAAACACCAACAAATTCAACAACAACCTCAACATTGAAAAACAACAACAACCTCAACATTGAAAAACACCAACAAATTCAACAACAACCTCAACATTGAAAAACACCAACAAATTCAACAACAACCTCAGAATTGAAAAACAACAACAACCTCAACATTGAAAAACACCAACAAATTCAACAACAACCTCAACATTGAAAAACAACAACAACCTCAACATTGAAAAACACCAACAAATTCAACAACAACCTCAACATTGAAAAACACCAACAAATTCAACAACAACCTCAGAATTGAAAAACAACAACAACCTCAACATTGAAAAACACCAACAAATTCAACAACAACCTCAACATTGAAAAACAACAACAACCTCAACATTGAAAAACACCAACAAATTCAACAACAACTTCAACATTGAAAAACGCCAACAAATTCAACAACAACCTCGAAATTGAAAAACATCAACAAATACAACAACAACCTCAACATTGAAAAACAACAACAACCTCAACATTGAAAAACACCAACAAATTCAACAACAACCTCAACATTGAAATACAACAACTACCTCAACATTGCAAAACACCAGCAAATTCAACAACAACCTCAACATTGAAAAACACCAACAAATTCAACAACAACCTCAACATTGAAAAACAACAACAACCTCAACATTGAAAAACACCAACAAATTCAACAACAACCTCGACATTGAAAAACACCCTCAAATTCAAAATCAACCTCAACATTGAAGAACACCAACAACCTCAAAATTGAAAAAACGCCAACAAATTCAACAACAACCTCAACATTTAAAAACAACAACAACCTCAACATTGAAAAACACCAACAAATTCAACAACAACCTCAACATTGAAAAACACCAACAAATTCAACAACAACCTCAACATTGAAAAACACCAACAAACTCAACAACAACCTCAACATTGAAAAATAACAACAACCTCAACAGTGAAAAACACCAACAAATTCAATAACAATCTCAACATTGAAAAACACCAACAAATTCAACAACAAACTCAAGATTGAAAAACACCCACAAATTCAACAACCTCAACATTGAAAAACAACAACAACCTCATCATTGAAAAACACCAACAAATTCAACAACAACCTCAACATTGAAAAACACCAACAAATTCAACAACAACCTCAACATTAAAAAACACCAACAACCTCAACATTGAAAAAGACCAACAAATTCAACAACAACCTCAATATTGAAAAACAACAACAACCTCAACATTGAAAAACACCAACAAATTCAACAACAACCTCAACATTGAAAAACAAAACCAACCTCAACATTGAAAAACACCAACAAATTCAACAGCAACCTCAACATTGAAAAACAACAACAAACTCAGCATTGAAAAATACCAACAAATTCAACAACAACCTCTACATTGAAAAACAACAACTACCTCAACATTGAAAAACACCAACAAATTCAACAATAACCTCAACATTGAAAAACAACAACAACCTCAACATTGAAAAACAACAACAAATTCAACAACAACCTCAACATTGAAAAACACCAACAAATTCAACAACAACCTCAACATTGAAAAACAACAACAACCTCAACATTGAAAAACACCAACAAATTCAACAACAACCTCAACATTGAAAAACAACAACAACCTCAACATTGAAAATCACCAACAAATTCAACAACAACCTCAACATTGAAAAACACCAACAAATTCAACAACGACCTCAGCATTGAAAAACAACAACAACCTCGACATTGAAAAACACCAACAAATTCAACAACAACCTCAACATTGAAATTCAACAAAAACCTCAACATTGAAAAACAGCAACAAACTCAACATTGAAAAACACCAACAAATTCAACAACAACCTCAACATTGAAAAAAAACAACAACCTCAACATTGAAAAACACCAACAAATTCAACAACAACCTCAACATTTAAAATAACCAACAAATTCAACAACAACCTCAACATTGAAAAACAACAACAATCTCAACATTGAAAAACACCAACAAATTCAACAACAACCTCAACATTGAAAAACAGCAACAACCTCAACATTGAAAAACACCAACAAATTCAACAACAACCACAACATTGAAAACACCAACAAATTCAACAACAACCTCAACATTGAGAAACACCAACAAATTCAACAACAACCTCAACATTGAAAAACAACAACAACCTCAACATTGAAAAACACCAACAAATTCAACAGCAACCTCAACTTTGAAAAGCAACAACAAACTCAACATTGAAAAACACCAACAAATTCAACAACAACCTCAACATTGAAAAACAACAGCAACCTCAACATTGAAAAACACCAACAAATTCAACAACAACCTCAACATTGAAAAACACCAACAAATTCAACAACAACCTCAACATTGAAAAACAACAACAACCTAAACATTGAAAAACACCAACAAATTCAACAACAACCTCAACATTGAAAAACAACAACAACCTCAACATTGAAAAACACCAACAAATTCAACAACAACCTCAACATTGAAAAACACCAACAAATTCAACAACAACCTCAACATTGAAAAACAACAACAACCTCAACATTGAAAAACACCAACAAATTCAACAACAACCTCAACTTTGAAAAACACCAACAAATTCAACAACAACCTCAACATTGAAAAACAACAACAACCTCAACATTGAAAAACACCAACTAATTCAACAACAACCTCAACATTGAAAAACAACAACAACCTCAACATTGAAAATCACCAACAAATTCAACAACAACCTCAACATTGAAAAACACCAACAAATTCAACAACGACCTCAGCATTGAAAAACAACAACAACCTCAACATTGAAAAACACCAACAAATTCAACAACAACCTCAACATTGAAATTCAACAACAACCTCAACATTGAAAAACAACAACAAACTCAACATTGAAAAACACCAACAAATTCAACAACAACCTCAACATTGAAAAAAAACAACAACCTCAACATTGAAAAACACCAACAAATTCAACAACAACCTCAACATTTAAAATAACCAACAAATTCAACAACAACCTCAACATTGAAAAACAACAACAATCTCACCATTGAAAAACACCAACAAATTCAACAACAACCTCAACATTGAAAAACAGCAACAACCTCAACATTGAAACACACCAAAAAATTCAACAACAACCTCAACATTGAAAAACACCAACAAATTCAACAACAACCTCAACATTGAGAAACACCAACAAATTCAACAACAACCTCAAAATTGAAAAACAACAACAACCTCAACATTGAAAAACACCAACAAATTCAACAACAACCTCAACATTGAAAAACAACAACAACTCAACATTGAAAAACACCGACAAATTCAACAACAACCTCAACATTGAAAAACAACAGCAACCTCAACATTGAAAAACACCAACAAATTCAACAACAACCTCAACATTGAAAAACACCAACAAATTCAACAACAACCTCAACATTGAAAAACAACAACAACCTAAACATTGAAAAACACCAACAAATTCAACAACAACCTCAACATTGAAAAACAACAACAACCTCAACATTGAAAAACACCAACAAATTCAACAACAACCTCAACATTGAAAAACAAAACCAACCTCAACATTGAAAAACACCAACAAATTCAACAGCAACCTCAACATTGAAAAACAACAACAAACTCAGCATTGAAAAACACCAACAAATTCAAGAACAACCTCTACATTGAAAAACAACAACAACCTCAACATTGAAAAACACCAACAAATTCAACAATAACCTCAACATTGAAAAACAACAACAACCTCAACATTGAAAAACACCAACAAATTCAACAACAACCTCAACATTGAAAAACACCAACAAATTCAACAACAACCTCAACATTGAAAAACAACAACAACCTCAACATTGAAAAACACCAACAAATTCAACAACAACCTCAACATTGAAAAACAACAACAACCTCAACATTGAAAATCACCAACAAATTCAACAACAACCTCAACATTGAAAAACACCAACAAATTCAACAACGACCTCAGCATTGAAAAACAACAACAACCTCAACATTGAAAAACACCAACAAATACAACAACAACCTCAACATTGAAATTCAACAAAAACCTCAACATTGAAAAACAGCAAAAAACTCAACATTGAAAAACACCAACAAATTCAACAACAACCTCAACATTGAAAAAAAACAACAACCTCAACATTGAAAAACACCAACAAATTCAACAACAACCTCAACATTTAAAATAACCAACAAATTCAACAACAACCTCAACATTGAAAAACAACAACAATCTCAACATTGAAAAACACCAACAAATTCAACAACAACCTCAACATTGAAAAACAGCTACAACCTCAACATTGAAAAACACCAACAAATTCAACAACAACCACAACATTGAAAACACCAACAAATTCAACAACAACCTCAACATTGAGAAACACCAACAAATTCAACAACAACCTCAACATTGAAAAACAACAACAACCTCAACATTGAAAAACACCAACAAATTCAACAGCAACCTCAACTTTGAAAAGCAACAACAAACTCAACATTGAAAAACACCAACAAATTCAACAACAACCTCAACATTGAAAAACAACAGCAACCTCAACATTGACAAACACCAACAAATTCAACAACAACCTCAACATTGAAAAACACCAACAAATTCAACAACAACCTCAACATTGAAAAACAACAACAACCTAAACATTGAAAAACACCAACAAATTCAACAACAACCTCAACATTGAAAAACAACAACAACCTCAACATTGAAAAACACCAACAAATTCAACAACAACCTCAACATTGAAAAACACCAACAAATTCAACAACAACCTCAACATTGAAAAACAACAACAACCTCAACATTGAAAAACACCAACAAATTCAACAACAACCTCAACTTTGAAAAACACCAACAAATTCAACAACAACCTCAACATTGAAAAACAACAACAACCTCAACATTGAAAAACACCAACAAATTCAACAACAACCTCAACATTGAAAAACAACAACAACCTCAACATTGAAAATCACCAACAAATTCAACAACAACCTCAACATTGAAAAACACCAACAAATTCAACAACGACCTCAGCATTGAAAAACAACAACAACCTCAACATTGAAAAACACCAACAAATTCAACAACAACCTCAACATTGAAATTCAACAACAACCTCAACATTGAAAAACAACAACAAACTCAACATTGAAAAACACCAACAAATTCAACAACAACCTCAACATTGAAAAAAAACAACAACCTCAACATTGAAAAACACCAACAAATTCAACAACAACCTCAACATTTAAAATAACCAACAAATTCAACAACAACCTCAACATTGAAAAACAACAACAATCTCAACATTGAAAAACACCAACAAATTCAACAACAACCTCAACATTGAAAAACAGCAACAACCTCAACATTGAAACACACCAAAAAATTCAACAACAACCTCAACATTGAAAAACACCAACAAATTCAACAACAACCTCAACATTGAGAAACACCAACAAATTCAACAACAACCTCAACATTGAAAAACAACAACAACCTCAACATTGAAAAACACCAACAATTTCAACAACAACCTCAACATTGAAAAACAACAACAAACTCAACATTGAAAAACACCGACAAATTCAACAACAACCTCAACATTGAAAAACAACAGCAACCTCAACATTGAAAAACACCAACAAATTCAACAACAACCTCAACATTGAAAAACACCAACAAATTCAACAACAACCTCAACATTGAAAAACAACAACAACCTAAACATTGAAAAACACCAACAAATTCAACAACAACCTCAACATTGAAAAACAACAACAACCTCAACATTGAAAAACACCAACAAATTCAACAACAACCTCAACATTGAAAAACACCAACAAATTCAACAACAACCTCAGCATTGAAAAACAACAACAACCTCAACATTGAAAAACACCAACAAATTCAAAAACAAGCTCTACATTGAAAAACAACAACAACCTCAACATTGAAAAACACCAACAAATTCAACAACAACTTCAACATTGAAAAACACGAACAAATTCAACAACAACCTCGAAATTGAAAAACACCAATAAAATACAACAACAACCTCAACATTGAAAAACAACAACAACCTCAACATTGAAAAACACCAACAAATTCAACAACAACCTCAACATTGAAAAACAACAACAACCTCAACATTGCAAAACACCAGCAAATTCAACAGCAACCTCAACATTTAAAAACACCAACAAATTCAACAACAACCTCAACATTGAAAAACAACAACAATCTCAACATTGAAAAACACCAACAAATTCAACAACAACCTCAACATTGAAAAACAACAACAACCTCAACATTGAAAAACACCAAAAAATTCAACAACAACCTCGACATTGAAAAACACCCTCAAATTCAAAATCAACCTGAACATTGAACAACACCAACAACCTCAAAATTGAAAAAACACCAACAAATTCAACAACAACCTCAACATTTAAAAACAAGAACAACCTCAACATTGAGAAACACCAACAAATTCAAAAACAACCTCAACATTGAAAAACACCATCAAATTCAACAACAACCTCAACATTGAACAACACCAACAAACTCAACAACAACCTCAACATTGAAAAATAACAACAACCTCAACATAGAAAAACAGCAACCAATTCAACAACAACCTCAACATTGAAAAACACCAACAAATTCAAGAACAAACTCAAGATTGAAAAACACCCACAAATTCAACAACCTCAACATTGAAAAACAACCACAAACTCAACATTGAAAAACACCAACAAATTCAAGAACAACCTCAACATTGAAAAACAACAACAACCTCAACATTGAAAAACACCAACAAATTCAACAATAACCTCAACATTGAAAAACAACAACAACCTCAACATTGAAAAACACCAACAAATTCAACAACAACCTCAACATTGAAAAACACCAACAAATTCAACAACAACCTCAACATTAAAAAAAACCAACAAATTCAACAACAACCTCAACATTGAAAAACAACAACAATCTCAACATTGAAAAACACCAACAAATTCAACAACAACCTCAACATTGAAAAAACAGCAACAACCTCAACATTGAAAAACACCAACAAATTCAACAACAACCACAACATTGAAAAACACCAACAAATTCAACAACAACCTCAACATTGAGAAACACCAACAAATTCAACAACAAACTCCACAATGAAAAACACCAACAAATTCAACAACAGCCTCAACATTGAAAAACAACAACAACCTCAACATTGAAAAACACCAACAAATTCAACAACAACCTCAACATTAAAAAAAACCAACAAATTCTACAACAACCTCAACATTGAAAAACAACAACAACCTCAACATTGAGAAACACCAACAAATTCAACAGCAACCTCAACATTGAAAAACACCAACAAATTCAACAACAACCTCAACATTGAAAAACACCAACAAATTCAACAACAACCTCAACATTGAAAAACAACAACAACCTAAACATTGAAAAACACCAACAAATTCAACAACAACCTCAACATTGAAAAACAACAACAACCTCAACATTGAAAAACACCAACAAATTCAACAACAACCTCAACATTGAAAAACAAAACCAACCTCAACATTGAAAAACACCAACAAATTCAACAGCAACCTCAACATTGAAAAACAACAGCAAACTCAGCATTGAAAAACACCAACAAATTCAAGAACAACCTCTACATTGAAAAACAACAACAACCTCAACATTGAAAAACACCAACAAATTCAACAATAACCTCAACATTGAAAAACAACAACAACCTCAACATTGAAAAGCACCAACAAATTCAACAACAACCTCAACATTGAAAAACACCAACAAATTCAACAACAACCTCAACATTGAAAAACAACAACAACCTCAACATTGAAAAACACCAACAAATTCAACAACAACCTCAACATTGAAAAACAACAACAACCTCAACATTGAAAATCACCAACAAATTCAACAACAACCTCAACATTGAAAAACACCAACAAATTCAACAACGACCTCAGCATTGAAAAACAACAACAACCTCAACATTGAAAAACACCAACAAATTCAACAACAACCTCAACATTGAAATTCAACAAAAACCTCAACATTGAAAAACAGCAAAAAACTCAACATTGAAAAACACCAACAAATTCAACAACAACCTCAACATTGAAAAAAAACAACAACCTCAACATTGAAAAACACCAACAAATTCAACAACAACCTCAACATTTAAAATAACCAACAAATTCAACAACAACCTCAACATTGAAAAACAACAACAATCTCAACATTGAAAAACACCAACAAATTCAACAACAACCTCAACATTGAAAAACAGCAACAACCTCAACATTGAAAAACACCAACAAATTCAACAACAACCACAACATTGAAAACACCAACAAATTCAACAACAACCTCAACATTGAGAAACACCAACAAATTCAACAACAACCTCAACATTGAAAAACAACAACAACCTCAACATTGAAAAACACCAACAAATTCAACAGCAACCTCAACTTTGAAAAGCAACAACAAACTCAACATTGAAAAACACCAACAAATTCA